>CAUYQG010175342.1:0-57867 GCA_963574415.1 Tarsius wallacei | reverse complement strand
CACGTAGCTGGAACTACAGGCGCGCGCTACCATGCCCGGCTAATTTTTTTGATTTATTGTAGAGATGAGGTCTCGCTTGCCCAGGCAGGTCTCGAACCCGCCGGCTCAGGCAATCCACTCACCTCAGCCTCCCAAGGCGCGGGATTACAGGCTGAGCCACCGAGCCCGGCTCTTATTTAAATTTTTAAAGAGGGGATTTGTGTGAGAGACATATAAAAACACAACAGAACACTTCATAGACCACTTTACACAATAAAATAGGCAATAATGACACATATTTTTGCAAACATAAACACTTGGGTATACTAACAACAGTCACATAAGAACAGACTGTAGTCATAAAGAAATTGCTTATATAACTGGTTATCTGAAATATCATGATGGATAACCTAAATCTTTTGATAAAAATCAATCAAAAACATCAGAAGAAAAACCTGTCCCAGCTCTAAGAGAGAGACGAATCTGCCTTCTGTATTTGCTCTCTCTAGACCCTGGCCAACTGGATGGTGCCACCCACATTCAGGACAGCTCTTTCTCACATGATCCACTCAAACTCACACACTAATCTCCCTCCTCTGGAAAAGCCATCATAGATAAACCCCAAATAATACTTTAGCAGGTTTCTAGACATTCCCTAAGCCAAAGTTTCCACCTAGAATTAAGCCCACAAGTTCATCCCAATGTCATTTTTGCCAAGTGTCATTTTGGCTCTCATATGCAACTCCTGAAACCATACTAAACTTTTAAATAAAGAAAATAATAAAGTAATAGTTCTGTCTGACATGATGAAACTATCCTGCATACAACAGAAAACGCACTAATCGTGATTTTTAAGGTTTTAGACGTTAGGGATTTAGACTTCAGGCATTTGAGATTGTATCTTTCAGGACTGATCAGCACCGGGTATAACGACATGTTTTGCAATGGGTTCCACAGCTGAATTAAACTCTATTCGCAATGACAGCCCAATACTGGACACCTGTGAGAGCCTTTGTCTCTCCAAAAGCACTTTCTCAACTAGTCTTCCTTGGAATCTGATAGTCCACTCATAGAATATGTCTCATTGGATAAGGCATTGGATCCCTTGAGATTCACTCTCTAAGCACAAAGACCCTTAGAAATGGCTAACATGTAACATCATAAATCAAAAACACCATCATGTGAATTAGCTATCAGGAAAATGCATCTAGAAAGCTTCTAAGGGAATAAATCTGGTGATAGTTGATGGGGGAGGGTAAGAAGGGATAATTTTAGAGCAGAGTCAGGAATTTCCCTCAGGGGGGTTATTGTGGGGCCATGGATAACTAAGGGATATGGAGAAGCCAGATGCCGATAAGAAAGGTGCCACTAAAGGTGTACGTCACCATCTGGTCAGGCGTGGACTCAGTTACTGTGCTAATGGGTCAGGGGCAGGCACAGAACAG
The DNA here is from genome assembly GCA_963574415.1 of Tarsius wallacei. Lineage (NCBI taxonomy): Eukaryota > Metazoa > Chordata > Mammalia > Primates > Tarsiidae > Tarsius > Tarsius wallacei. The sequence continues at coordinate 56,443 of CAUYQG010175342.1, read as the reverse complement.
AGAAAACTGGTATATGTGTGGTTTATCTCCCAAAGAGTGTATCCCATCCCATCTATGAGTTCTGCAAATGCTGCCATCTGTCACAAGCGGGGTACTTTCCCTATGGCTCACTGAGTGGAAACTAGCCCCCCACCCAGAACTTGGTTCAGAGAGCGTGTTCACCAGGAGTCTGTCTAGAGTGTCTTTCTCAGACTGAGCACCAGGAACCAGCTCCTGGGCATTTGGTTGGGAGGGTTGGAATTGATTTACAAAGCTAACGGATCTTATCTATTAGTAGATTTCTAGACGCAATCTAGACAAAAATAGCATCTTCTCTCTTACATAAATAGGATGTGCTTGTCTTTCCACAGAAGAAGCGAACGTTGAAGGGTTCCATTGAACTCTCCCGCATAAAATGTGTCGAGATTGTGAAGAGTGACATTAGCATACCATGCCACTATAAATACCCGTTTCAGGTGAGTCCTGTAGGTGGGTAGTTCACTGTACCCTGGACCATGGTTCAAATCCTCAGTCACTGTGAGAGAGGGTGGGGAAGGGATGACTTTCTGGTCCAGGCTTAGATCCTAGACCAAGTACATAAGAAAACTTCCATGTTCATTCATTCATTCATTCTTTTTTTTTTTTGAGCCAGGGTCTCTCTCTGTCACCCAGGCTAGAATGCTGTGGCATGATCTCGGCTCATTGCAGCCTCAACTTCCTTGGCTCAGGCGCTCCTTCTGCCTCAGCCTCCTGAGGAGCTGGGACTACAGGCATGTACCACCACACTTGGCTAATTTTTAAATTTGTTGTAAAGATGGTGTCTTCCTATGTTGCCTAGGCTGGATTTGTGTAAGAGACATAAGAGCTCAAGCAATCCTCCCCCTGGGCCTCCCAAAGTGCTGGGATTACAGGCATGAGCCACCACACCTGGTAAAATATCTTTAGAGTCTTGATCTTGTTTGTGACTCTTGGCCTCTATGGCACTGAAGGCGTGTATATGCCCCTGCAGGGTACCATTCTTGTTTGCCAACTGAGGGATGAATATTCCATTTTTAATGTGGCATAGAAAAGAACTCCTTTTTTTTTTCCTTTTCTTTGAGTCTGAGTCTTACTCTGCCGCCCAGGCTGGAATATAGTGGCACCATTACAGCTCACTACAACCTCCATCTCCTGGGATCAGGCGATCCTTCTGCCTCCAGCTTCCAAGTAGTTGGAACTACAGGCATGCACCACCACGCACAGCTAATTTTTTGTTTATTGTAGAGACGAAGTCTCACCAAACTGATCTCCAACCCCCCTGGGCTCAGGCAATCTTTTCACCTCCATCTCTCAAAGTGCTGCGATTACAGACATGAGCCACTGTACCAGGCCTAGAAAAGAACTATCTGCTAGAAAAGTGACTCCAGTGAATTGGAATTGTTAGGACTGAAAATAAAAGGAATGACATGTATTTCCCAGATGTTCAAAATCCCCATTTTAAATGAGAGCCTAACAAAAGCCAATGAAATTTAAAGGAGGGCTGTTAATGGTATTGTACCAATGTCAATTTCCTGGTTTTGAAAACGTGCTATGGTTATATAAGATGTTATCAGTGTGAAAAGGTGGGTGAACTCTGTACTATTTTTGGAGCTTCTTGTGAGTCTTAAACTATTTCAGGCTGGACGTGGTGGCTCAGTCTGTAATCCTAGCACTTTGGGAGACCGAGGCGAGAGGATTGCCTGAGCCCAGGCATTTAAGACCAGCCTGGGCAACTTGGTGAGTCCTCGTCTCCACAATAAATCACAAAAACTAGCTGGGTGTGGTGGCATGCATCTACAGTTCCAGCTACTTGGAAGGCTGAAGTGGAAGGATCACCTGAGCCCAGGCGGTGGAGGCTGTGGTGAGCCATAATGGTGCCACTATATTCCAGCCTGGATGGCAGAGTGAAACCTCAACTCAATGAAAATTTAAAAAACACGTTTTTAAAAATCCCTATTACACATTTGCTATCTAATATCTTAGTCTTTTGCATGCCAGAAAAATTTTTTTAATCACTAAAAAATTAAGATAAGAAATAAATGTGCTTTCTAGTTAAGAGGAGGACTTGTTCCTGCTGTTTGCTTATTTATTTATTTTGAGTTGGAGTCTTACTCTGTTGCCCAGGTGGGAGTGAAGTGGCACACTCATGGTCACCCCAGGGTCGACCTGCTGGGCTCAGGTGATCCTTCTACCTCAACCTTCCAAGTAGACAGAACAACAGGCATGCGCTACCACACCCAGCTAATTTTGGATTTTTTTATTGTAGAGACGAGGTCTCACCAAGTTGCCTGGGCTGGTCTTGAACCCTCAGGTTTAGGCAATTCACTCGCCTTGGTCTCCCAAAGTGCTGGGATTACAGGCTGAGTCACCGAGCCCGGCCATTCCTGCTGTTTTAATTCAGTGATCGCTTATTGGTAGTGTGGAATCTGAGATGAGTGTTTTCACAGCACCCAAACAGGCTGGGTGTGGTGGTTCATGCCTGTAATCCCAGCACTTTAGAAGGCAGAGGCGAGAGGATTGCCTGGGTCCAGGGGCTTGAGACCAGCCTCTGCAACTTGGTGAGACATCATCTCTACAATAAATCAACAAAATTAGCCCGGTGTGGTGGCTCACACCTGTAGTTCCAGCTATTTGGAAGGCTAAAGCAGAAGGATTGCCTGAGCCCTGCAGGTTGAGTCTGCAGTGGCCATGAGTGTGCCACTGCACTCCAACCTAGGCAACAGAGTGAGACTCCAACTCAAATTTAAAAAGCACCCAAACATCTGGATGAAAAGGATACAGGTCTCTTAGTCACTCAAGTCTTTGCCTATATGATGACCAACACCTGAGACCCTGCTTTCAACCCATTAACCTGCTGTCCGTCAGCCACCTCTGGGCACGCCGCTCACCTTGGACTCTGTGTGTGTTCCCAGGTTGTGCACGACAACTACCTCCTGTATGTGTTTGCTCCAGACCGCGAAAGCCGGCAACGCTGGGTGCTGGCCCTTAAGGAAGGTAACTCAATCTGTGTCATTGAGCCCCTGGCAATTTTGGTCCCGTGGTAGGCTTGGGTTCCACACTAGAGCAGAATGCAAGAGTAACTGAGGGCCAAACATATTTCCCTGTTGGTGTTCATGGAAAGTTCCAGGTTTTCACCCTGGGCCCCAGAGGCAACAGCCAGTACAGTTCAGGTATTGGCCAAATCCAGTCTTCTGCCTGTTCTTAAAAGGCTTTGAGCCATATTTTTATATGATACATTTAAAATGGTTTCATAAATACCTACATCAGACCCTCGATTTTGTTGCATGGCCAGAAAAACCTAAAATATTCACTGTCTGGCTCTTTAAGAGTTTGCTGACTCCTGGGAACAGTGTGAGGAAGCAAAACACAGGCACTGGACTTAGATGACCTGGGCTTAAATCCCAGCCACTTACCAGGTACACTTGGGTGAGTTCCTTAACTGCTCTGCGCTTCAGTGTCCATGCTGTTAGAAAGGAGAAGGTGAGTGAATAATAGGACTGGCCTCCAGAGCTGATGTGAATGGCAATGAACTCCTGGACACTAAGCTGGCCACCGTCAGCACCCAGTAGATGTTAGCCATAGCACTTTACAGTTTCTCAGGCCACCAGTAAGAGTATTTCTTTAGCCTCACCTTCCTGACAGCACGGGCGCAGTTAGAAACAGCACAGTATTTAAGCACGTGGCTGCTAAGGTGAAAATCCCAGCTCTGCCTGTTGTTAGCACATGACCTTGACTAAGTTCCTTGACCTTTGTGTGTGTCTTCATTTCCCCAGCTCTACATTTTGACTAAAAACAGTCACAGGGTTGTGAGAATTCAATGAGTGAGGACAACTGTGAGGCATTTGGAACAATACCCATCCCAAAGAAAGCACTCGATCCATATCACCATTATTGTTCTCAAGCCTGAAGCCCTGGTGTGTCGGGCGTATTGGGGGTTCAAACGTGAATCTGTCTCTGAGTAGCTAGGAGGACTAAGGAGAAGTAAGCTATTTGATATCTCTGGAAACAAGAATAAAAATACAAATTTATTCTTTTTCCAAGGTAGTTGTGAACCTCAAGTGGGTTGTGAACAGGTAAGCAGGTAGAACAGTCATGGGACATGGATTACACTCCAAAGTAGAAAGCAATCAAAAGGGCCCAGCCACATTCATAGGAAGGGATTTTACACACAAGATGTCAGAGCTGGAAGGAGCAGTAGAGATTAACTGTCTAGTTCTGTGGTTTTTTAATGTACATTCTCTCCCCACCCCTTTTTTCCCTACTGAAAACTTACTTCAAAGCCACACATTTAGGAGGGATAAAAGCAAAGTTGCTATGGCTGAAGATGAGAGAGGTGGAGAGGCAGAAGACCCCCCTCAACTTTTCCATTACCCTAAGGCATCTTCCTAGAGCCTGGTGATCTAGTCTAACAAGCTCATTGCCTAGTTGGGGAAACCAAGGCTCGAGTGAGAGTTTGCCCAACCTAAGAACACACAACTAACCCAAGGCAGATCCAAATAAGAACCAAGATCTGCTGATGCCTAACCCTAATATACACACCCTCCATGAATAGCACAATGAACTCATGTGCTCAGGTAAAGGCCGTCCTTCTGACTGTTTGGGGTAATATTCAGGCTCACACAGCAGGGTTCAACCTCAGGGGGTTATAAAATGGGTGGCCCTTGCTAGACTGACCTGGAAATAACTCTTCTGCCGATGCCACCCCCTTTCAGAAACAAGGAATAATAACAGTTTGATGTCCAAATATCACCCTAATTTCTGGATGGATGGGAGGTGGCGCTGCTGTTCTCAGTTGGAGAAGCTTGCAGTGGGCTGTGCCCAGTATGATCCAACCAAGAATGGTAAGAGACTGGGAATTCCTTTTCTTCTTTGCAAAATGGATGTAAAAGAGTAAATTCACTCTGTTTCCCATCATCCAGGTGCTTTGGGATGGAATGTAACATTCCACACTTTCAGAATTTTCAGAGAGAATCATCTGTTTTTCCCACTGTCTATTGGTGCATTTACATCTCAAAGCTGATGCCTTTACAGCTCCTGACTACTCAGAGTGTGCTCTTTGGACCAATAGCATCAGTGTCACTTGGGAGCTAGTTAGAAACGCAAGTTCGCTGGCCCTACCTAAGACCTACTAGATCAGAATGTATGTTTTACCAAGATTCTCAGGAGACATGTGTGCCCAGAAAAGTCTGAGAGCTCTGCTAAAACATTCATGTCAGGAAATTCGAATGGCATGGTCTATTTAAATCTTAAATTGTAGAGACAGCCTTAAGAGATACGTAATGTTACTTGTCTCACAATGATATTTCATCATATATATGTTTAATTACACAAATTAAATTCTCTACACTTAAGGGAGAATTTTTTTTTTTAGTTGAAGTCTCACTCTGTCACCCAGGCTGGAGTGCAGTGGCATGCTCACGGCCACCGCAGCCTCTACCTGCTGGGCTCAGGTGATCCTTCTGCCTCAGGCTTCCAAGTAGGTGGAACCATAGGCGTGCGCCACCATGCCCAGCTAATTTTTTGATTTATTGTAGAGATGAGATCTCACCAAGTTGTCCAGACTGGTCTTGAACCCCTGAGCTCAGGAAATCCTCTTACCTCAGCCTCCCAAAGTGCTGAGATTACGGGCCTGAGCCACCGTGCCTGGTCAAGGGAGGATTTTTTTAAAAACTAGTTTACTCTGTGTCTTTTCCTTCCTTCCTTTCAAACTTGTCCTTGACCTTCACAATCTCAGAGACGAGAAAGCCACAGTCTAAATGTTAAGTGAAAACAAAAGTTGTCTCTTGGCCCTTGACATAAAAAGCACACACAGGTCCTGAGGACCGGGATACAGCTTGATTTTTTAAATGTTTGATTTTAGATTCACCAGGTGCACGTGCAAATTTTTTACATGCCTTTCTCGCATGATGGGTAGGTTTGGGCTTCTTTTGAACCTGTCACCCAAATAGTGAACATAGTACCCAACAGGTAGCTTTTCAACCCTTGCCCATGCCTCTCCTCACTTTAGGAGTCCTCAGTGTCTATTGTTCATCTTCATGTCCATGTTAACCCAGTGGTTAGCTCCCACTTATAAGTTAGAACATAGTGTATCTGGTTGTCTGTTTCGGAGTTAATTCACTTAGGATAATGGCCTCTAGCTGCACCTATGTTGCTGCAAAGAATATACGTTCATTTTTTTTTTTTTTTTGAGTTGGAGTCTCACTCTGTCGCCCAGACTGGAGTGCAGTGACCGCTCCCGGCCACCACAGCCTTGACCTGCTGGGCTCCGGCAATCCTTCCGCCTCAGCCTTCCAAGTATCTGGAACTACAGGCGCACGCTACCACGCCCGGCTAATTTTTTGTTTTATTGTAGAGATGAGGTCTCGCCAAGTTGCCCAGGCGGGTCTCGAATCCGCGGGCTCAGGCAATCCACTCACCTCAGCCTCCCAAAGCGCAGGATTACAGGCTGAGCCACCGAGCCCGGCTATGTTCATTTTTTTTTAATGGCTTTGTAGTATTCCATGGCCTGTATATAGGGGGTGCCAAAAGAATGTATACACATTTTAAGAAATGTTATCTATGTATTACTTTTTGAAGCTAAATTACAGTATCAATGTGTAGTGTGACATTCACTCAACCGTGTTTCTGCCATTTCCCTTAACTGTCCTGTTGCATGGTGATGCTAGCACTCATTTGATCCACGCCATCTTTTGAGCAAACGCCATACTTAAATGTGCATACATTTTTTTGGCATCCCTTGTATACCACATTTTCTTTATCCAATCCATGGTACAACTTGGTTTTATTGACATCTTTGAGATCTTAATCTCCCATAGAGTGCAACTTCACCCTAGTTCACTTTTTTATTTTTGAGTCAGGATCTCACTCTGTAATATAGTGACACAATTGTGGCTCATGGCGGCCTCGATCTCCTGGGCTCAGACGATCCTTCTGCCTCAGCCTCCCGAGTAGCTGGGACTACACAAACCACCCTGCCCTAATTTTATTTTATTTTTTGTAGAGATGAAGCCTTGCTATGCTGCCCAGGCTGGGCTCAAACTCCCGGGCTCAGGCAGTCCTCCCACCTTGGCCTCCCAAAGTGCTGGGATGACAGGCTTGAGCCACAGCGCCTGGCCTAGTGTACTTTCACATTCACTGTGCTCTGTCCCTCACGGCCGTCTGGGATGGATGGTGTGATGTGAAGGACATGGACACCCTTAAGCAACTCAGATCACAAGGCTGAGAAGTGCCCCGCAAACCCGTGGTTGAATAGGGGTGCTGGCCCGTGTGCATTGTTGTACACCCATTTTCCTCTTCTCTCCACCTCTTTTACCATGGCTACCCTTTCTCATCTGCCAATTTTTTTTTTTTTGGCGCTAAAACTTACCACTTCAGATTAACAACCCAAGGCGGATGTAACACTTGTCTGGGTGTTCTGTGGCTTCCTGACTCACAGCCCCTCTCAGCACCACTTTAAAAACCACCACGTCTCACCCTGCACCTTGGGAAAAAAAACTCCAACATTATCAGTCCCTTGACCCAGAAGAATAAGACTTACCCATTTTAGAAGTCAGTGAGTTTCCACATTAGTATGGCCGTAAAGACCAGTATTTATTTATTTATTTTGGAGTCTGGGTCTTACTCTGTTACCCAGGGTGGAGTGCAGTGCCGTGATCATGGCTTACAGCAGCCTCCACCCCCGAGCGCAAGGATTTCTCCCACCTCACACACGTGCACCACATTATCTCAGCCTTAGTTTCGCCCATCCACAAGCAAGAAAGATTCGCAGACACGGCTACCAAGTAGCTGGGACTACAGGTCCATGCCACCATGCCTGGTTTTTTTGTGTGTGTGGAGTTGGAGTTTTGCTGTTGCTCAGGCTGGTCTCAAACTCCTGGGCTAAAGAAATCCTCCCGCTTCGGCCTCCCAAAGTGCTTGGATTATAGGCATGAACCACCATGCCTGGCTAAGGCCAGTATTTATTGAAAAAGAAATGGAAGGTTTTATACAGGTGGAATCTACCATAATAACAGGATGGCTTGGGCTTACCTCAGTGAGTGAAAGCCCTTTCCAAAGCAAGAGATATGGCCCTTGGAGCGCCTTGCTGTGGGCCCTCAGACGAGTCACTTGGACATGAAAAGCCCTAATGCCCACATCTCTAAAATGGCAGGGAGGTCTTAGAGCCTTAGGTTGAAATCATACCTAAGCTCCTTTCCAATCCTGAAAGTCTTTGGAGGTATGTTTCCATTCTGTAGTTTTCTCTTTGCCTGTCACCGCTGTTCCTCTTCAGCAGTGCATGGTATTTATCTCTACAGAGTGGCAGACACATGACTGAGGTGTTAGCATCTGGGTGACTCACCAGAACCACGCTCAGGGAGGGTGGCCACGCCGGGCTCCTCCCACACAAGCCAGGGCTGGCCACGCTTGGTCACTTCCATGGTGTGCCGGGCAGTCCCTCTGCTAATGGTTTTGCTTTTGTGTTGCAACCTCCTGCCATCTCCCTATCTGAGATTCTCCTCACTCTATCCCTTTCTGAGTTGGTTAAATAACCTCACACATCAATTTTGGCACATGGAGAACAGAGGTCTGGAGACACAGGATTCCTGGTGTTGGGCGCATGGACAGGGCAGGGTCTAAAAGCACAGGACTTTGGAAGAAAAAAAATCTGGAGGGAGTTCCAGCCCATTGCTTCCTTGCAGTGTGACTTTATCTATGCTACTTAGCCCCTCTGGACTTCTAAGTGAGTTTACTCACCTGTAAAATGGGGCTGATGATAACAGGTAGCTACTGCATGGGGTCATTGGGAGACTCACTAGGGTTGTGGAAAGCAGAAGAGCTACCCACATAGGGAGTTCTTGACAAATGATAGCCGGGTCTTTCTTGCTTGTGGACGGGCGAACCTGAGGCTGAGATAATATGGTGCACATGTGTGTCCAGGGAGCAGCAGAAATGGCTAAGTAAAGAGATCCTGCCTCATCCAACCACAGCAACCCCCATTTCTGCAACCAGAGCTGGCCCTGACCCCCCACACACTAACTTCACACAGAGGGAGAGGAAGGAGGGGAAAAACAAGGCCAGAAGAAGAAGGAGGTACCAGTCAGGATGTCCAGGCCTAGAAGGGGTCCAAGGCCACCCAGCTCATGCAGGGAGACCAGTCTGCTGGCTCCGAGTTGAGCACTAAATGGGAACCATGCTTTCTATGGAGGGGGTCTACTTCTTCTTTGTTCGTTGTACACTGAGTCCGTGCCCTAGCCTGCCCCTTCTTATAGGCCGAGCTCCGGCATCGCTGGGTCAACCTCCTCAACCGCATCCCTGACTGTCCAGCCTCAAATCAATCTTGTAAAGAGACGGGTGCTCATCACCCTGCCACGCCTCCCATCCCCTTCCTACCTCCAATTATTAAGGAATTCTTGTACTGAGCTGAAGCCTGTGCAGTGCCTCCCACACTGCATATAACCCCGGACAGACACAAAAACTCACAGCGTAGGTCCACTGAGTCCGGGCCTGACCTTGGTGGTGTCACAAAGGAAAAATAGTGAGAGACAGAGATGAAGGTATGAAGGAGGGAGAGAGGGAAACAGAAGGAGAAAAGAAGGAAGAAGGAGAGAGTTAAAGAGGGGGAGACATGGAGACACAAAGAGATACGCAGAGACAGAGAGAGAGAGAGAGATTGGGAGTGTAGTTTGGGGGAAGCAGAAAGAACACATATTCAGATGCCCTTAAGGCGACTGAAAGTGAATTCCAGCCTGCTCAGAAAGCAGCACAATGACCTCCCACCTCATCCACCCCCTTCTCAAGGTCACAGCAACATCAGGAAGTCAGTGAGTCACTGTCCCCCTGAGTCACTGATTCCCACCCCTGGGCTTACCAGGTGGCAGAGACATTCCTGGAAGTCTCTGTGCCTACAAGGAAGGGTACAAGTCTAACCCTCTGTCAGGCTTTCCTGGGCCCAGAATATGGAATTCTGGAAGCTTCTGGCCTCTCCTAGAAAGGGAGTTGGGACCCAGCAGGCTGGAAGATAAAAGACAGGCTGATTTGGACTTCTGAGTCTCATCGTCTCCTTTCTGTTGTTCTCCCTGGGCCCTTTTTCTCTGAAAAGCCCCCCAGCCGCTCACCTCCGGTTGGGTTTCATGCTCATTTTTTCTTTTTTCTGTTTTTCTTGTTTCAGCTTCAAAGAAGCCTCTTCCTCCTACTCCCGAAGACAACAGGGTGAGTGAGAGGCCGAGCTCTGTGCGGGTGGGCCCACAGACAGCCTGACTGGCATGTTCTCACGTGTCTTCCCGTCTGCCTGTATTTCTCAGACCCTGGGTGCATGCAGCAGACTGTCATGACCCAGTTGAACTCAACACACTGGGTGTCTTGGGCCTGAACTGTCTTGTGGGTCTGTCCACTAAAGGGACCAGTCAGCTGCTAAATCTGTACCCCACTTTATTCACTCAACAAATGCTTACAGATATCAAACTGTGTCCAGTCACATGACCACTTTGGAGTATCATAGCAGGTCACATCTATATAAAAGTATCTATTTATTCTATGCCTTGACATACAAGCACTTTGGAGACACACATTTGATAATACTTTATACACTTCAGGGCACTTTCACACCTATCTTTTTTAGTTATTTTTTGAGACAAGGTCTTGCTCTGTTGCCCAGGATGGAGAGCAGTGGTGTGATCACAGCTCACTGCAGCCTTGAACTCCTGGCTCAAGTGATCCTTCTGCCTCAGCCTCCCAAGTAGCTGTAACTCCATGTGTGTGTCCCAACACCCAGCTGCTTTTTCTATTTTTTTGTAGAAATGGGGTCTCGCTATGTTGCCCAAGTTGGTCTCCAACTCCTAGCCTCAAGCATTCTTCCTGCCTCAGCCTCCCTAGGTGTGAGCCACCACACCTGGTCTACTGTCTATTTTAAAACTTACTATCTGTTCTATTCACTTCAGAGTGTCATATTTTTATTCTCATTGTTAAGCTTGGGAAATCGAGTCCCAAGAGAGGCTTTCCCAAGGCCATTCAGCAAGAGTAGGATGCAGTTCCTGGTCTGCTGGTCTTTAACTCGAGTGATGGTCCTCAAATTGTGGTCCCTGGATCAGAAGCATCAGCATCACCTGAGAGAATGTTAGAAATGCAAACTCTCAGATCCCCACTGAGAGAGACCTGCAGCCTCCAAAACCTGGGGGAAGGGCCCAGCAATTTGCACTTCAATAAACCTCCAGGGGATTCTGAGGTGCTCTGAAGTTTGAGAACTGGCCTATAGTATCCTGACCTACACATCTTGGATGGTATAATACCTACTCAAGGGAAGCTTATTCTGTCAAGGAGATGGAAGAAAAAGACTGGGGAAGGATCATGGCCCTCAGGTGGGAGAATATGACCCGACCTTGTATTAACACCAGCACCCACATTGGAGTGCTTTATCCCAGAACCTATGGCTTCTGCTTTCCCATGCTTCTTCCTGAAGGATGAGCTCTGCCTTTTCCATTTCAGCCAACACGGTGACATTTCAAACCTGGCAGCTTCCCCATAAAGGAAGCTCTAAATCCTCAAAGCCCCAGGCTGGTGTTTAGATCTGTCATCAGCAACTTCCTCACAGCAGGAAAGAAAGCAGAAAATTGTTCCTTGGCCTTCCAAAGATATCTCCCCATCTCCCTTGAAGGTATGGGTGGGAGTCTCACAGCCCTCTCTTGCAGACATTCTAGGTCAGTCCCACCTACATCCTACACCTCTTACCTCCAGCCGGTCTGCTCTTGGATTATTTCCAGCATAAGTGAAGGTGAAAGCCAGAGAATGCTGCAGGTCCATCTATCCCAGGACTCTGCCCTGTGGGTTTTCAGACATCTTGGGGGAGCATCGTGGATACTGTTTTGAGCACTCTGCCCTCTAGGGGTTTGGGGATCATTCTAGTTTCAACCACTCATCTAAATCCATTGCAACATTTCTCCTACTCTGAGCCACTTGAAGTCATTTTCTTCTACCCTTGTCCTGTCACCTGATGGTTCATGACATCTGGGGTTGGCATACAGAGAAGCCATGTTTTTAACCCAGTCTGAGCCTACGGGTCTCACATTCTGTGTGATAAACACAGTGGAACAGGGTGGGTCCTCCGGAGGGTCAGGGTGGGTCAACATGGAGAATATCTATGGTCATAGTATTCGACAGTCATAAGCCTCTCCAGACTGTGTGTACACACAAGGTTCTTTTCACACTGAAGTCCAGATTCTGATTCCTCTTGGCCCTCTGCATCCTCGGGAGCTCAGCTCTTCCTGTATGGCTCAGCTCAGCCAGCCCAGAAGAGCTTCCTGAGGAGCCACCAGAATGTGTCTGCATGAGGCCTTCTCCCTGGCACCCTAGTAAGGCACCCTAGCCTCACTACTGATACCTGGGCTCTCTGGGGGCCCCTCTCAGCCCAGTGGAGCTCTCCCCAGCGGAGACCAGGAGAGCTTTTGGGGGCCAGGGTTGTTCTGAGCCCTGCAGCAGAGTGACCAGGAGGGGGGGACCCTCATTCACTCCATGCCTCTCCTCATCACCTAGGCCCCCAGGCAGCCCCTTCCTGAGCCCACAGACTCTTGGTTTCTCCACATGCCTCCCTTGATTTTCTCACTCCAATCTAGCAGCTTCCAACCCTATCAGACCCAATGTTCCCTTTTTATGACAAATCTTTTGTGAAACTCCTTTTGTTGTCCTGAAAATAAATTCATACATAACGCAACTTACATAAACACATTTTTAAAAGAATCAGTAATATTATAACTGTAATATTTAAAAAGGAAAAGAAAAAATAATTTATCCAACATAATATGTCTATATATAAATATTGGGATGTGACTGCCCTGGAAGACAGAATGAAATAGTCAATTGCCTGTACCTATAGGTAGAATCCCATTGAATTTCACAGCTCAAATGCAACTGACACAGGAATGTTATATTGGTACCTCAGATACAGTCTTACTACCTGTGATATGATTTTCCAAAATGATAAACAACTCTTGGTAAAGTTCTGAACTAAATAAGGTGTAATAATCCCTCAATGTACAAAGTAATTGCATTCCTGGGAAACCCAGTACTTTCTATAGGGTATAGGTAGGTTCTAGGCGCAGGACCCTCTCATATGTTATAATTACTGTATAAGCAAATTTCTCACCACATGAATGTCTGATAGGAAATTCAAAAGTTATTAGAAATATGGGACCCTGCAGAGCATTCTGCAGCCTTAGGCATCGCCCATTACATACCTGTAACACACCTCGAACTTGTAACATTCAAAATACCTCCACAGATGTCCAATATGCCCCCTATAGAAAGGTACCACCATAATCTGAGGACCCTACTCTGACCTTCCTCTTCACAGGGGTTAACCAATGAGTTTACCTATAGTGAGATGAATACCATGCCATAGTTCTCTGTATTAGTCCATTTGCATTGTTATAAAGAAATACCTGAGACTGGGTAATTTGTAAAGGAAAGGAAAGGGGTTTGTTTTGGCTCATAGCTCCTCATGGCGCCGGCATCTGCTGGGCTTCTGGTGTGGCCTCAGTAAGCTTACAATCATGGAGGAAGGCCGAGAGAGGTGAGGTGTGTCACATGGCAAGATCAGAGCAAGAGGAGGAGGAGGTGGGGCCAGACTCATTTGAACTAATAGAGCAAGAAGTCACTCATTACCTCATGAAGGGCAACAAGGAATTCATGAGGGATCTGCCCCCATGATCCAATCACCTCCCTCTAGGGATCACATTTCAACATGATGATATCATACGTATTTGGAGAGTACAGTAATCCAAGCTCCATCACTCTCCTTCATCTCCTTCAAGTGCCCTTGAACATAATTCCCCCATTCATTATTCCTTAGGGCAAAAGCCTCAGGCCACCACCTCTTGTCTGACGTACCCTATACACATCACCTCACAAGCTCCACAAATATCTGGACCTCAAATTTCAATCTGAACTCGGCTGGGATGACACACTATATCAGTATGACAAGACTTTTTGTTTTTTCAGCTCTAGTATTTGTATGCTGCCAAATGCTTCAGTGTACTCAGAGAACTTGTGACTTCCCTGCACGGAATCACATTCTAGCCAACAGTTCAATCTTTTCCCAAATTTACTCTCTCATAAAATCTGCTAGCCTGCAACAGGTGTGCCCATCCTGAATTCTGGTGATGGTTTGCTTTGTACGGTCTTTTCTTCAGATCCCCAATATCTCATCCTAAGAAAGGTAATGAGGATAAGAGACATTGGCAAGAGAGTCTATGACAGAAAGAAAGGAAGCCGGGTGCTAGAGTGGAGAGAGCATTAGGACTAATTCAAGCGCTAAACTGGCCATGTTCATCTCCCCATCAGGGCCTCAGTTTCCCCCTCCTGAATGAAAGAGTGGTTTAATGATCTGTCAGAGGAATCCCAGCAGCCATGGCCTATGATTCTATGGCTTTGGACAAACACGCCAATAAGCGTCAGCAAAGCATGGGCTGGAAGGTTTAGTGTTGACTGCATCTCCTCTACCAAGAGCATGAAGCTTCTAGCAGAGAGGCTGAGGCATATGACACGGTACAGGTGAGGGACCAGCAGACTTTTGTGAAATGCTCGTGACTGCTTGGAATTCACTGTGGTTGGAATTCACCTCATAGCTTGAATGAATCCCAAGCACTGATGTCTTTGTGCCATCTTCAGCACCATAATTCTAACTCATAAGGCAAGCCCACTAGAGGAAGGCACATTGTGTCCACAGACACCCCGATGGGTGGTACGAAGTGGCGTGGGCCTGGCCTAGGGCCAGGAGCAAGGGATGGCTCAGGGACCTGCTGACCTTGCTCTGCATGTCACCTCCCTCTTAATGGCTTTGCTGGTTTTGACGTCTCCCTTTTGCAGCGGTCACTTCGGGAACCTGGAGAAACCGTGGTCATTGCCTTGTATGACTACCAGACCAACGACCCTCAGGAACTCACGCTGCAACGCAATGAGGAATACTGCCTGCTAGACAGTTCTGAGATCCACTGGTGGAGAATTCAAGACAGGAATGGGTAAGGCATCTCTGTGCTTGCTGTCCCAGCATTTGAGGTGTGGTCAGAGCAAAGAAAATACCTGAATGATTTGTGCTACCTCCCTCAGTGTGAGGCCCTGCACTGAGATAGGAAAGAGGAGCAGAGGCAGAAGGAAGGGGGAAGAAGAAGACGCCGCTGAGCGTCCTTCCTCTTCCTAGAAGTGGCTGGGCAGCTGTCACATGCTGTGCTCACTCTTGCAGCCCGGCTTGAGCATTCCAGCCCCAAGCCCCCCAGGTTTTTCCGCTGTCATCTACAACTTAGGAGGTTGGCAACTTGTTCTGCAAAGCGCTCTTGTTCTTTAGTGTTAAATGAGGCTGAAGGTGCATCCTGTTATGAAGTGCTTATTTTTGTTAGAAAGAAAAGGTGTGGAGATGGCAGTTAAAGCCAGGGTCTTCCAATAGCAAGGGTGAAGGTGGTGGCAGTCTCAGGAACAGGTCCATTGCTTTTAAGTTCCGCTGATTTCAAGGGGCGATTTTGCGTATCCTCAAGCTACACTGAAGGCATATATATATATATATTTTAGTTGTGATCTCCCTGTCACCCAGACTGGAATGCAGTGGCACGATCATGGCTTACTGCAGCCTTGACTTCCTGGGCTCAAGTGATCCTCTCGTCTTAGCCTTCCCAGTAGCTGGGACTACAGGCACACACCACCACACCCTGCTAATTAAAGAAATTTTTTTTGTAGAGACAAAGTCTCTTTATGTTGCCTGGGCTGATCTTGAACTCTTGGGTTCAAGTAATCCTCCTGCCTTGGCCTCCCAAAGTGCTGGGATTACAGGCATGAGCCACCACACCTGACCATAGATGATGATGATTATTTTTTGAATTGAGGACTCTGTCGCCCAGACTGGAGTACAGTGACACAATCATGGCTTGCCATAGCCTAGAATGTCTAGGCTCAAGCAATCCCCATGCCTCAGCCTTCCAAGTTGCTTGGATTACGGGCACAGGCTACCATGCCCAGCTAATTTTGAGGGGTTTTTTTAGGCGATGGGGTGTCACTATGTTGCCCAGGTTGGTCTGGAACTCCTGGGTTCAAGCAACTTTCCCGCCTCCTCCTCCCGAAGGGCTGGAATTATAAGCATGAGCCACCATGCCCAGCCAGATATTAATATCCATGCAATGTCAAACAGATTCAGCACGAGCGAGGACTGCCTGAAGTTTTTGTTTTGCACAATCCTCCCTGAAAATGAGCTGGGACTTGCAGGGAAGTCCCTGCATCTCTACAACAAGCCCCAAGTGACACTTAGACCTATGATTCAAGGAGAAATCTCCATAATTTAGGGTCTAGTAGCTTATCAGGGATGATTGTGAGTTGTTAGAATCGTGGCCTCAATCATTTCATTTCAGCCATCTTCAGCAGCTATGTGGATAGACTTTTTATTGCTCTGTTTAATTATAGCTCATTCATTTCTGGTGCTTGGCTAGTTCCTTATTGATGGTGATGGCAATAGTCCACTGAGAGCCTACTGGCTCACGGAAGACAGTTTTTATATTACCATACTAGCTATATACAGGTACAATTTTAATGTGTTTTTCATTATAGACTTATAATTTCCTATATTTATTTCCACATCTAAAGACAAAAAAAAAAGTAAACTATTTTACCCTGCCTTGAAAAATAGAGCTAATAAATATAATTAGGCTCCCTTTCCTCATTTTTTTTCCTTTACTTTCTTTTTAGGGGAAGGGACAGCATTTTTTTTTTTAATGAGATAACATTTACATTCAGCTAATGCACACATCTTTTTTTTTTACTTTAATATGAAGTCAAGAATATGATTCATCTTCATTTTTATGAGTGGTAGAATGCATTCAATACTTAAAATGTGTTTGGATTGTCAAAGTGATGGTCTAAGTATTTTTCTTCTGTGAGTGCCCTTTGCCGAATGTCCAATATTATTGTTCATCTGTCAAGGAAACTGGTCTGTGTCTAGTCTTGGCTATCCCCAGCACTGCTTAGAGATGAATAAAATCAGATTCTGAATGCACACATCTTACATGCATTATGACAAGTGTGTATAGCCTTGTAACCAATACCCAGTTAAGGTAAAGGCAGGTCCATCTTCCCAGAAACTTCTCTTGTGCCCCTAGTTAGTTCCTCTCCTCTCTAAAGCCACCACTGTTTGAATCTGTAACAATATATATTGTTTTTTGGCTCTCCTTGAATATCTATAAATGGAATTATACAGTATAGGATGTTTGAAGTCTGTATTCTCTAGCTCCATGTGATTTTTGTTTGGGGTTACTTTTTTGAGTTGGTGTCTCACTCTGCTCCCCAGGCTGGAGTGCAGTGGCACAATCTTGGCTCACCAAAACTTTGACCTCCTAGGCCCATGCAATCCTTCCACCACAGCTTCCTGAGTAACTGGTACTATAGGCATGCATCACGATGCCGGCCTTTTTTTTTTTTTGCAGAGATGAGATTTTGCTATATTGCTCGGGCTGGTCTTGAACTCCCGGGCTCAAGCAATTCACCTGCCTTGGCCTCCCAAAGTGCTGGGATTACAGGTGTGAGCCACCACACCTGACTCCATGTGATGTTTTTAAGATGCCTTCATGTCAGCTCTGCATTCTAGCCTGCTGGAAGTCTCTCTTGACTCTCAGCTCCATCTCCTCCACTGCAGGAGTGGACTGGACTCTGCCTGGCCTCTCCACTCCCTGCTCTATGGCACAGACATCTCTCAAGACAGGAAGTGGGGACCATCTTGGGCCTCACTGTGTCCATCTTCTCTCAGAACCACTGTCCTTCTTTGCCTGATGTTCAGTGTCTTGAGAGCCATTGTTTCTCATGTTGTCTTTTTCCTGCTTGTATCAGGCCAATTGTAGTTCCAATCTTTGTTACTCCATCTAGGTTGAAAATGGACATCAACCCAATTCTTTCTATCTGACTTCACCTTTTCACTGTGAGATGAAGGTGAAGACATGACAGATAATGTGCTGTTCTGCAAGTTATACACTCCAGGGATGATTTGGAGCTTTAGGAATTTTTTAAAAATGCAAAAGGAGACTGGGTGTGGTGGCTCACGCTTATAATCCTAGCACTTTGGGAAGCTAAGGCAGGAGGATTGCATGAGGCCAGTAGTTCAAGATCAGTCTGGGCAACATAGTGAGACCCCTTCTGTACAAAAAAAATTTAAAATTAGTCAGCCACTTGAGAGGCTGATTAATTTTTTTTTAAAAACCACACAGATGCAAATAAATAACTTTGGGCATGACCTTTGATGCTGCCTACATGTGAATGCTTCTTTTGTAACCATCTTACCTTCTGGAACTTGCCTATCATGGGATCATGTTGTTCCTCTCAGCTTTACTGGCGTCTCTGGATTCAGTTCACTGCCTGCTTAGATATACCAAACTTGCAAAATGGCACTTGTTTGATGGAACGTCTGATCTTGTTACCTGAGCAAATCAGGTCTAATGATGCCTTTATTTAAGCTTTATTCAGCCAGGCGTGGTGGCTCATGCCTGTGATCCCAGCACTTTGGGAGACTGAAGTATGAAAATCACTTGAGTCCAGGAGTTCGTGACCAACCTGGGCAACATAGCAAGACTCCATCTCTATAAAAAATCAAAACAGTTAGCCAGGCATGGTGGTGGTGCCTATAGTCCCAGCTACATGGGAGACTGAGGCAGGAGAATTGTCTGAGCCCAGGAGTATGAGGTATAGGTGAGCTTCAATTGTGCCACTGCCCTCCAACCTGGGCAACAACGACAACAGAAAAAGATAAAGTGAATAAAGTAAAAAGTAAAAAAACATGGCACCCCTCCCCCCACCAATAGCAATGTAGATACTAGAAATTATAGTATAATTGATGGTAACAAAAATAGTTACTCTGTGGCAAACATGAATCTAAATCTTTTGAATTCAGGTGAGTTTTCATCACGAATCTTTCCTTGAGGCACTCAGAAGACATTGGCAGTCAAGAGCCCAGACTTTGCAGTTTGAACATAACTCTGAATCTTTGCCCCCGGTGTCATATAAGGACATTGCTTACCACCAAAGAAATATTAATTCTATGGGAGAATGCACCTGTGTTTGGCACTGATACTATTAATTGGCTCCAGAGTCTGTGAGATGACCTGTTAACCTGTAGATTTGTGTTCAGTAGAGATACATGTTTAGTAGAATAGGCGGAGGGATTTTTGCCCTATATTTACCAATTTTAAATCTAACCTAAATTTGTATTTTTTTTTTTTTTTGAGTTGGAATCTCACTCTGTTGCCCAGGCTGGAGTGTAGTGGCACTCTCACAGCCACCGTAGCTTTGACCTGCTGGGCTCAGGTGATCCTTCTGCCTCAGCCTTCCAAGTAGCTGGAACTACAGGCATGCGCCACCATGCCCGGTTAATTTTTTGATTTATTGTAGAGATGAGGTCTCGCCAAGTTGCCCGGGCTGCGAACCCGTGAGCTCAGGCAATCTTCTCACCTCAGCTTTCCAAAGTGCTGGGATTATAGGCATGAGCCACCACACCTGGCCAATTTGCATTTTAATATTCTTTTTAGTGCTTGTAAATATCCAGCTCTTCAAATATTCTTTTGCCATCTTGCTGTTTCTCTTGTTAAAGAGTTAATAAATCCGACATACATTCAAAAAAAGAAAAGGTGTGTAGAGATGTGTAGATTAGTGGTTATAATATGACATGTCAGAAGATATAAAGGACTTAGTTATAACCACAGTCATGGAACTAGCCATTCAAGAGATTCATGGGGAAAATAAAGTTGCACAAATACCAGTTTTCTGTCATGGGATTTTTTTGGTGAAAACAATCTTTTGAGCATGAAATTTATCCTGCCTTATAAGGTTTTTTTTTTTTTCCTTTTAATATAGCAGAGGGACCTGGCATGGTGGCTCAAGCCTATAATCCCAGCACTTTGGGAGGCCGAGTTGGGAGGATTACTTGAGCCCAGAAGACCAGCCTGGGCAACGTAGTGAGACCTTATTTCTACAAAAATTTTAAAAAATTAACCAGGCGTGGCATGCCTGTAGTCCCAGCTGCTCGGGAGGCTGAGGCAGAAGGATTGCCTGAACCCAAGAAATCAAGACTGCTGTGAGCTGTGATCATACCACTGTACTCCAGCCTGGGTGACAAAGTGAGATGCTGACTAAAAAAAAAATGAATGAAAAAATATATAGCAGAGATATTTACCCATGCTCCGGAATATTCTCTAGAATATAATTTCAATGATTGCATAAATCCAGCTTATAAATGTACCATAGTTTAGCAAATTCCCTTGTCAGATACTTAGGTTGTTTCCAGTATTTTGCAAATATTAATAACACCACAGTGAACATTCTTGTATATTAATATGAAGACTTACATGTTTTCAAAATATTATGTTACTTTCAATTTAGACATATAAAAAAGGATAACATTTTATTACTGTAACATCTGAATAATCTATTTTAATATTTTATTTTCAAAAAAATAACAGTAGAAAGAAATACACATGAAATATACATGAACAATAAACCACCCTCCATTTTCCTCCACATCAGTTTAAAAAGTAATCACTGTTAACACTTTCTTGTGTACCCTAAACAAAAAGTTTTACATATACGAATACTTTCTTTTTTTATTTGTGCTAAGATGGTCCACTCTTCATCTTGCTTTTGACTATTCATGATTATATGGGAAATCTGTTCATATCAGCACATGCAACTCGACTTCATTTTTAAAATAATTGTGTAGTGTTAGAATGTATGATTATATTATAAATATTTAAATAATCATTCATGTGAGACATTTTGTTGCAATGTTGTTTTCCTTGTTATTTCCAACAAGCCTTTAATGAAGACCTAGTATGAGTGTATCTTGGCAATCTTTAGAATACATACTTATGTATGTCACACATCTAACCGTGGAACTGTTGAATCGGAGGATGCAATATCTTACTTTTGATAGATAATTTCCTCAGAAAGCTTGCCAAGTCTATTTTCTTTCCAACAGAGTTACCCAAGTGCCAACACTGGGTACCACTTTTAAAAAAACTGTACAAATGTATGAGGTACATTTGAAATTTTGTTACATAAAAATTAGTGACCACGTAAGGATATTTTGGGTGTCCATCACTCAAATACTATACATTCTTATTAAGTATAGTAGCCCTACTCAAACACTGAATTTATTCCTTCTACCTTACTGTATGTTTTCACCCATTAACCCACTTCTCCTCATCCTCCTCCCTCCCCTAACTCATCCTTTCTCATCTATCTTTCTACTCTCTACCATCAGGTGACAGAAAGTTTTAGCTACCACATCTGAGTGAAAACATGCAGTTTCTGTCTTTCTGTGCCTGGTTTATTTTATTGAGATAATTACTTCCAGTTCCATCCATGCTGCTACAAATGATATGATTATATTCTTTTTTTATGGTTGAATAGTATTCCATTGCATATATATACTACATTTTCTTTATTCATTCATCCACTGATGGACACTTAGGTTGATTCCATATCTTTGCTATTGTAAATAACACTAAATGACATTAAACTTTAACAACAACAACAAAAAGCCAATCTGATGGGTAAAAGAAGAGAGCCACAAATATCTTTAAGGATAAGCTTTACTGTTTACATACACCAAAATGTGCATTTTCAAGATGTTCTCTCTTTGAGTAGTCTTATCTATTCCATTGCAGGAGGAAGAAAGGCAGAGGTGAGGTGGTATAAAAGGTGGTGAGATCCAAATGGTTATTTGAGAAGCAGAGTAATTTGTTAGCTAAGAACAGACCCCAAAGCCCCCTGTCTGGGACCTCCCTCTTTGGCTCACTCATGGAACCCAGTGAGGCTGGTCTTTTTGCACATTACCAGGGATGGGGGGCCATATCAGAAAGTGGTTCAGGACGGCCTGGGGCTACAAACACCAGAGTTCCTCAGAAATTCATCGGTTCAGTCAACTGGCATTATTTAGCACACCTAAAGTGCCAGGAAATTTTTTTCTCCTAGGTCTTACTTCCCCAAATGACTGTTTTCCCTTTGTTCAGTGGCCTGTGGAAAGGCTTAACGATGCACTTCAAAGTCCACCAAAGAGGACACCCCAGCAGCCAGTCAGCATTATGGGAATTTCCCTGGTTTGCTTTGTGATGGTGTGATTTAGGGGAAAGTACATAAGATGAGGAGACGGAGAACGTGGACTTTATCAACTACTCTTGTCACATGTGCCTGTGGTCAAGTCACTTACCCTCAGGAATCCATTTCCTTATCTGTAAAATGCAGATGGTAATGTCAGCTTTGTCTCTCTCACAGTGTTGAGAAAACCAATGAGATGATAGATGTGAAAGAGATTTGTAGAGTCTACGCACCCACATGCAAGTGATGAGAATTATCATCATCTGTGTAGATAACCCAGCTTTTGTTGGCATATTAAAACACGGTTATTCCATTCAGAAACAAGCATGTTTTTTGATCTATTAATATAACTGTAAACATATAGTGTGGCAAAACCAGACACAACTAAGGAGAGTCCAAAAGATTGATGCAGAAGCAATGGTAAATTTCAGAACAACTTGGTTTTTTATCAATTTGCAATGGCTGCCTTGAGCACTGTGTTGAGGATGATTCTGAGCTCAAATGTCCAATTCTCCAAAGGAAGTATGCCATGATTGATTAGCAATGTCTGCCCAGGAATAAAATATGAAATAATCATCCCCTATTCGGCATCTCCATTCTTTATTTCTTCCCTCCTCAGAACAACTCTGTGACTTCAATTACACATTCCCCATAAACATAATCACTAGATTAAAACTTGGCCTTACTTTGATTACACATTCTCCATAAACATAATCACTAATTGAAACTTGGCCTTATCATAAGAAAAAATAAAACACTTCATGGAGTAAGGAGCAAGAAACTATCAGACGTCTTGTTATAGATGGGTGGTATCTTATGTATAAACTAGTTTAAGTCCTTCCTTTGACAATCATGAAGCCAGAGGTCCAGACCGTGGAAGGGACATTGCTCTCACCTTATGGTTTAAGTGAGATAATGTGAAAGTGCTTTGAAAGCTACACAACTATACACAAATGTAAGGAATTGCCATAGCCTTATGAACTTCTCTACTATTATGTTTTTTGTTATGCATAATTATTCATTCTTGCTCAGAAGTGATTCCCGCCCCCAAACTCAGCCTGACCTTATCCTTTTTTCTCATGTTTAGACCATTGATATCTGCAGAAGCTCAGTTAAGGAGACCTTGAATTAAAAAGCCTACATTACTGATTGGTGGCATCTTTTGGAACCTGTGGTTGGAAAGTCATCTTTTATATTTTAATTATTTTGGTTTTCTGACTATAAAGTAATGGCAGTAAAGTGGAAAAATTACTGATCAGCACACCAAAAAAAATGTTTCCTTATAAAAAATAGAGACAACGCTTTTCTTTTTTTCCAATAGAGGAAATTTCACAGTTAGGGAAGCAGTAAGCAGAGTCTTTTTAAAGTAAAATAGCCACCTCTTGTTTATTATATTTTATACTTTAGTGGTGAGATCTATGGCCTTCCGCAGATAACAGGTTGTTGCTATTTTTACCAGTTCTTTTATTCTAAACTTTAGAATGTCTTACCACAAATGCCAAATAGTACAGGACTCCTTCATTTTGAAGTGATGAAACCTGTCAAATGAAGATGTAAAAATGAGTTCTATATGAATCTAAACACGAATTTTCCCTCCAACAGGCATGAAGGATATGTGCCAAGCAGTTATCTGGTGGAAAAATCTCCAAATAACCTGGAAACCTATGAGTAAGACATTTTGTTTGTTTTTTTGGAAAATCTAATACTAAGGAATCGTCCCCAGGTTAGGAATAAATTATTGCTTGACTGTAAAATACCAGACATTTTCTTTTCTTGGCCCACGTTCTTCTCTCCCATCCTCTGATCCCTAAATAAACAGTAGCAGAGCACCCTAAGTGGAAGGAGGAGGGGGATATGTGCTCCCACTTTCCTTTTGACTAAGGCAGTAATCCTCAGATCCTTGAACAGATTTTGGTAACAATAAAAGGCTCTACTGGTATATGGCGGCAGTTCCAAATCAGACAGGGTACTCACATAATGTTTACCTATTACAAAGCAATCTCCCAGAGGACAGATTGGTAAAGACATTATTATTACTCATGGGAGGGGACCGATGGCAGCTGGTCGGTACAAAGCTCTCCACAACCTGATGGATGTAGGGAGAGATTATATACCCCCAGCATGGGAAAGGGAGCAAGACACAGCAATAGCATCATGAGCAAAGAAGCAGAATCAAAGATGTTTACTCTCAGTTACTGCCTTTAGTTCATATATGTGCATATCTCCAAGGGCATTTTGGCAGGACACAGATGACCTTGGCCAGAGGCCATTCTCCTAGTCTGAGAAACAGTCATCAGTAGGGGAGGGGGAGCAGGGCATATGTCCTGCATTTAGCCTACAACTGAGAATACCAGGAATACTGGTCTTCCTTGAGATGGAAAAAACACTATGAACACTGGATGAAACATAAATTGACTTAAAACATGGTTTAATGCAATGCCAAATCCAATACCAAAACAACAATCAAGCAGATATTAAATATCTGCTTAAATTGTGGGAAGTATTTATTTCCAAGCCATGCTTTAGTAGAAAAGTTCACATGGATACAATTTTAATGGAACTACTGAATGTTTAAGAAAGTTTGATTGTAGTGTATGAAGTTCTCGTCATATCCATGTGTCCTACCTCGGGGACTGAAGGGCCCAGAAGCAACAACGCTGCAGTGGAGTGAACACCTACCACCCAGATTTTGGTTATACTTTCCACTAAGAACTAGGATTTCTTGGAGAAAAGGCTTCGGGCTTCCAGAGTTGGGGGCAGGGAAAGAACAAGGTGAACTTGGAACATCTTGTTGTGTGGGAAGCAAAAAAGTACTCAAAAAGAATATTTTAAAATAATGTGGATATGTCAAAAGGGCACAGAAGTCAGCTGTAAAAGGCTCTCTCTGACCAAATCTGAGACAGCTTGAGTATCAAAATAATGACAGTCATAGACTACAAACCATTGAATAATATAAGAATTCACAATACATAGATTGATAGATAAGTAGATAAATAATGAGAAGTTCCTTTATTGGAATGCCAAATAATCAATGATAAAGTTTAAAAGTCATCATTTTGTAACTCAAAGTATCAACTGATTTGGGCATGAATCATCAATGAATGTCACTAGGGAGGTGAAAGTTTGATGAGGCAAAGTGTATTTATATAATCTTAAAGGATCTTTTAACAAATGACTTATAATTACGAAGTAGAGATAGTAGACCCCATCTTGAACAAGCAATCAAAGTGTACATAAAAAATGAAGCAAAAAGAGGCAGGGTGCAGTGGCTCATGCCTATAATTCCAGCACTTTGGGAGACTGAGGAGGGAGGATTTCTTGAGTCTAGGAGTTTGAGATCAACCTGGGTAACACAGCAAGACCTTGTCTCTACAAAAAACAAAAAAATTAGCTGAGTGTGGTGTGTATCTGTCGTCCAAGATACTCAGTATGCTAAGGTGGAAGGATCGCCTGAGCCCAGGAGGTCAAGGCTGCAGTGAGCCATGATTGTCATGATTATGCCACTACACTCCAGCCTGGGTGATAGAATGAGGCCCCCAACTCAAAAAAAAAAAAGGATATTATGTGTCTCCTCAACTGATGCACGGAGAAGGACACAACATCCTACCTATGATATTACTGCTAAGAAATTGCATAACTTGAATTAGTCATGAGACTATGTTAGACAAATCCAAATTAAGACTATTTCTATAAAATAAATGTCCTGTACAGAGTGAAATAATAAGACATTGGAGATGTCAAAAGGTAGGAGGGAAGTGAGGGTTGAAAAATTACCTCTTGACTATAGTGTTCACTGTTCAATTGATGGGTACACTAAAAACCCAGACTCCACCACTATCAATATATGCATGTAAGAAATCTGCTCCTGCACCTCCTAAATGTACACACATTTTTCAGAATTAAAACAAATAATTAAATATTCTGTGCTCTTCAAAAGAAATGTTAGTATCATGAAAGACAAAAGGCTAAGAAACTGGTCCCCATTAAAAAAGACTAGAGACATGGGACCTAAATACACTGAGTGATTAAAAAAAATTGGGTTACAATATGCATTATTGTGACAACTGATAAAATTGTAATAAGGTCTGCAGTTAGTTAGGTAATAGTATTTCATATATACGCTAAATTTCATGATTTTGGTAATTGTATGTGGTTGTATAAGTATATACTCTATGTCTCAGGAAATAGACCCTGAAGTTCTTGTGAGTAAAAATCAACTCTCAAATGGTTCAGGGAAAAAAATACATGTATCTATACGTCTAACTAGGGAGAATGGTAAGTCCAATGTATAAATGTCAGCAATGGATGACTCAGGGTGAAGTGTTTGTGGGAGTTCTTTTATGCTATTTGATACCTTTTCTCTAGGTTTAAAATTATTTTAAAATATTTAAAATTTAAGTACTCACCAAATATAAGATACCAGGGCTGAAGGATATAAGGTAATGAGGCCTCCTCTTCACTCATCAGGGTTTTTATTAGTTCAGACGTGGTCGGGTTATTTGTTGCTGAAATTCTGATAGATTCTTTCATATGAAGGGCTATCATTTTCTGAAGTCTCTCAATCTGAGGCTCTTTTGCCTGAGTAGGTCTCTCAGCTAACAGAAGAGTCATCAGTTCCTAGAAGACTTGAGCTGAAATGAAGCAGATATGACATATGCTTAAATAAAATACATTTCTTGATTTTCATAGTCAATGCCTTTGGGGAAAAAGGAATATGCTTTTATTTCAAGTGACCACTAGGCTAGATAGCTTCATTTGTCTATTTTTTGCTTTTATTCAGTACTTCTTTGCTTATGATTGTGAGAGCAAACTCAAAATTCCAACAGAATATAAAGCAATAGGGAATGGTGGAGCCTGGAGCAAATAAAAAAGTACATCTACCCACCTAAAGGTATTTTAAGTATTTTTTTTAGTAAAACACTATACTTTACAAATGAAACAATCTATGGGCCCTACTTATACTGTGGACTGCCACTTTGCATTTTCCAGATTTGGATCTTAGTAAAAAAGTAAAATGACTTATAAGCAAACATTCACATATTTAGTATACAACTGAATATACAAGAAATATCCAGTATGGTGACTTTTTATCCTCGAACTTAATGTTGTCTAGATGCAGGTGAGATCTGCATAAGAGCTTAAGAGGTAACATAATTGTGGGTTGGAAAATTAATTGGATTCAGGTCGCCTGCCTTGGTTTGGAATGATGACCTTGGGCAAGTTACCTCACCCTATTTGAGCTCAGATCCCTTCCCATTAAATAGAGGGCCAGACAAGTTGAAGGAAAGCAAATTGTGTCTCTTCCCACACACTGAACTCAGGTATACATCCCTCTTTGATAGTGACAGTTACCCACTGTACCCAGACGGGCAACAGACTTTTCAAGGCACGGCTTTAGGCAGCCACTGCTAATCATTTGGGGCTTGCCGACAAGATGAAGCCTGTTTGCCCGTCCTCAGTTAGATAAACTCCAGGAGCCCATGCAGGTATCAAGCACTGTTCTGTCATACAAAGTTCAAGAAGCTCAAATGAATCCACAGATTCCCTTATGCATGGCTACTTGCAGGTAGCAAGCAAGTTTGGTAAGTGGTGTTCCTTCCCACCTAGAACTTCTCTACTCCTGGATTTATTAATCTTCAAAACTCATTGTTAACTGATGATCATTCTGCCTCCTCTTACCTAACAAGTAGCCATGGAGGCCAGGATGTAGCTTAAGTATTATTAACATTAAAACAGTCATCCCTAGCCGGGCTCGGTGGCTCAGCCTGTAATCCCGTGCCTTGGGAGGCTGAGGTGAGTGGATTGCCTGAGCCCGCGGGTTCGAGACCTGCCTGGGTAACTTGGCGAGACCTCATCTCTACAATAAATCAAAAAATTAGCTGGGCGTGGTAGCGCATGTCTGTAGTTCCAGCTACTTGGAAGGCTGAGGCGGAAGGATCCCTGAAGCCCAGCCGGTCGAGGCTGCGGTGGCCTGGAGTGGCCACTGCACTCCAGTCTGGGCGACAGAGTGAGACTCCAACTCACAAAAAAAAAAGTCATCCCTAAAGATCATGCATATTCTCCTTAACTACTTGTTTTTCACCAGACACCAAGATTATAAAACAAATGCAGTTACTCTACAGACAGTGTGGAAAACCAGTCTTAGGAAAATTCTGTGGTTGTTTTGAAAGAATATTTGCTAAACCTTCAAATGGGAATTGCTTTTTTTTTTTTTTTTTGAGTTGGAGTCTCACTTCGTTGCCCAGGCTGGAGTGCAGTGGCACGCTCACGGCCATCCCAGGATCGACCCGCTGGGCTCAAGTGATCCTTCTGCCTCAGCTTTCCAAGTATAGGCATGCGTTACCATGCCAGGCTAATTTTTTGATTTATTATAGAGGCGAGGTCTCGCCAAGTTGCCCAGGCTGTTCTCGAACCCGTGGGCTCAAGCAATCCCCTCACCTTGGCCTCCAAAGTGCTTGAGCCATCACGCCCAGCTGGGAATTGCATTTTTATAGCTGGTCTAACACCCTCCTTCTTATAACCACCCACTGACTTATGAAACGGAGAGAAAGAGAAATCTTCTCTAAAAGTTTATTGTGGAAAATTTCCAACATATGCAAAAGTAGAGAGAATAATATAATGAATATCTATGTACCCAAAGCCCAGCTTCAACAATGATCAATATTTTGCCAATTCTTGCTCATTGGTTCATCTCCAGCTTAACATTTACTACCTGGAAATGGGTCATTTCTTTGCTTTTGAGGTTTTTGTTTTGTTGTTGTTATTTTGAGACAGGGTCTCACTCTGTCACACAGGCTGGAGTGCTGTGGAGCAATCATAGCTCACTGCAGCCTCAAACTCCTCGGCTCAGGTGATCCTCCTGCCTCAGCCTCCTAAATAGCTGGGACTACAGGCAAATAGCACCACACGCGGCTAATTTTTATTTTTTGTAGAGACAGGAGTCTCACTTTGTTGCCCAGGCTTGTCTCAAAGTCTTGCCCTCAAACAATCCTCCTACTTTAGCCTCCCAAAGTGCTGAGATTTCAGGCGTGAGCCACTACACCCAGCCTGTTTTTGAGTTTAACAGCACTGGTAGAAACAGAAAATGACTTCCTAATTATCTCGCATTATCTTTTATAAGTAAATAATGAAACTTTTAAAAATGTCATTCACGCATGACTTTTTTCCACTTTCAGGTGGTACAATAAGAGTATCAGCCGAGACAAAGCTGAAAAACTTCTCTTAGACGCAGTAAGTCTCCTTAATCTGTCTTTTGACTTAACATAAAAAGAACTGTACTGTTTTTTCAGCCAGAGGAGTTGGGGAAGATTTCATGGAGGAAAAGGAATCGAGCTGAGTCATTATAAGACTCTAGTTTCTCCTAGGTTCTACATCAACTCAGCACTTAATGATTTCCTGTGGTTTGCAATAAACCACACATTTGAATTGCTGGGAAACATTTTAAAACGCAGATGCCCAGGTCCCCCTCCTGATTCACAGAATCAGAATTTTCAAGGTTAGTTCCTGGGAAGCTGTTTTTTCCCAAGTTGAACTTGCAATGCATGTATAACCACCTCAACTCTTGGTCCTCCCAGCCTGTTATTGAGTGGCATCGTAACACTTGACTGCATGAACTAGTTGAGAGGAGTGCAAAATTAATTAAAACCTGAATTATATTGTGTTTCAACAAATATAATTTTGTTGTTTTCTTTTTCTTTTTTTTTTTTTTTTGAGTTGGAGTCTAACTCCATTACCCAGGCTGGAGTTCAGTGGCATGCTCACAACCACCCAGTGTCAACCTACTGGGCTCTGGCAATCCTTCTGCCCCAGCCTTCCAAGTAGTCAGAACTACAGGTGTGCACTACCATGCCCGGCTAATTTTTGATTTATTGTAGGGACAAGGTCTCACCAAGTTGCCCAGGATGGTCTTGAACCCATGGGCTCAGGCAATCCACTTGCCTCAACCTCCCAAAGTGCTGGGACCAAACCCAGCTAGTTTTGTTGTTTTCAATCCCACATCAGTTAATGAAGTCTACGGAGCACTTCGAATGTAGTCACTTTCTTCATTTTCCTCTATTCTTCCCCTGCTTTCAGACAGCAGCTAGCACAGCCCAAGCTCACCACCTGAGAAAGGGAAGCTACCACCGCCCAGGCTGGTCTACAACTCCCAGCCTCAAGCTATCCTCCTGTCTCTGCCTCCCAAAGTGGCAGGATTACAGGCCTATCTTTCAAATCCACAAACCCAAAGTTTATGTGGTAAATAGCAGGCTTGGCAAGAATGCACAATGACGTCAGAGCCAATTGTCCCCAGCCCCGCCTCCTGCAGGGTTCAGGCCAAGGTACTGGAAGCAGATCATGACTGTAAGAGGATGGGCTTTCTAACTATCGGCGCTATTTGAAGACACAGAGACTCCTTGTTAGGATGATTATAAAGAGGACATGCATGTCAGTTAAGTCAGTGGGCACCAAGCCTGGGTGTCACTAAGAATCACAGGGCAGATGTAAAAGTTCAAGTTTCAGGTTCCTAAAGCTGGAGGTTCTTAGAGCACAGTCAGCTGTTTGTTGTTGTATTGTTTTCGTCTTGTTTCATGTTTCAGATTCAGGTGATTATGAGAATCCACGAAGTTTAAAACACATGGGCTTAGGGAGGTGATCAGTGGTTCTTAACCAGGAGTGACTTTGTCCTCCTGAGGACATCTGACCATGCCTGGCATCTAGAAAGTAGAGCCTAGGGATGCTGCTAAATGTCCTATAATGCCCAGGACGGCCCCCACAACAAAGAATTACTGTGCCCAAAAGGTCAATAGTGCTGAGGCTGGGATAACACTGGGCTAGATTGTCCTTATAAGGCCCTTTCTAACCCAGAGACTCTAAAATTCAAACAATTAGCATGACCTTGTATATCTGTGTGTGTGTGTGTGTGTGTGTGTGCATGCACACACAGACAATCCACTTTTGTGACTGGGCTTGTGTTGTTCTAGATTTTATTTATTTATTTATTTTTGAGTCGAAGTCTCGCTCTGTCACCCAGGCTGGAGTGCAGTGGCACGATTATGGCTCATCACAACCTTGACCTCCTGAGCTCAGGTAAAACCTCTCACCTCAGCCTCCCCAGTAGCTGGGATGACAAGTGCATGCTACCATGCCTGGCTAATTTTTTAATTTTTTGTGGAGATGAGGTCTCACTGTGTTACACAAGCTGGTCTTGAACTCCTGCGATGTCCCCACCTCAGTCTCCTAAAGTGCTAGTATTACAGGTGTGAGCCACTGCACCTGGCCGACCGTTCCAGCATTTATATACTTTGTTCCGTATGCTACAAGTGTATGCCTTCCACACAAGGACCCTCTCTAATCCTGACCTTCACTTAGGGCCTTCATAATGTCTAAGTTAAGTAAATCATAATATTAGGCTTTCAAAATGTTCCCAGCTCAGGTTTACAGCTGGGTAGGAACAGCGTGTTAGACATGAAGCACTTACAACAGACTTTACATGTTTACATTTCCACCAAGAGTGAATCAACTAGGACCAGGCACGGCAGCTCACACCTGTAATCCCAGAGCTTTGGGAGGCTGAGGCGGGAGGATCACTTGAGCCCAGGAGTTCGAGGCTGCTGTGAGCTGTGATCATACCACTGCACTCCAGCCTGGGTGACAGGGCAAGAGCCTGTTTCCAAAAAAGAAAGTTTAAAAAGAAAGAATAAATTGGCATGTCCATTTGCTTGTGCTTGTTTCCTCAGTGCCGGCAAAGTCTTTAGGGTGGTGAACGGTATGTTCTTAGGGTGCTTCCTTCATCCCACCTCCCTCAGGAGCTGAATATTCTTTCTCCTTCTGCCCTGCAGCAGAATCTGCACTTCCAAAAGGGCCTGAGAAATACATTTCCATTAGGGATCTGATGAAGCTTTCAGGACAGATGGTTTTGTGCCCTTGCAGGGGCATGAAGATATAACTTCTAACATCCTTTGAATAGAGGCATCATGGAACAGTAGACTGAGCATGAGCTCTGCTCACACCAAAGTTTAAATCCCAACTCTGTCTCTGGTTGTGGGTCATGGGAATATCGGTTAAGCTCTCTGGCACCCAGGTTTCCTCATTGGTAATTGAGGATAACAATATTTAGATTGCAGTGTTGCAGTAAAGGTTGGAAGATATCTGTCAAGAGTCCAGTAAAATGGTGAGCTCTCAAAATGCAAGGGTTGTGTCTGTCTGGCTTCAATCCCACCTGACTGATTTTTTTTTTTACGCTTTTTGAAGAGATGGGATCTTGCTATGTTGCCCAGGCTGGTCTCACATTAGCACTAGAACAGTCCCTGACCCGTGTAGGAAATACCTGTACCAAGAAATATCTATTGAGTGAATGGAATAAGTGAAATGGTAGTCATATTGGCTAAAAGTCTGCCCTATGCCACGCTGGACTGCAGTACTTCCTTATTTTAGGGGAAAGAAAATGGAGCCAGGGTTATGAGCTTGGTTTCCTGCGGTCACTAACCTGTCCGTTCTTTCTGACCATTCCAGGGCAAAGAAGGAGCCTTCATGGTACGAGATTCCAGGACCCCAGGAACGTACACTGTGTCTGTTTTCACCAAGGCTGTCGTAAGGTATGGCTTTGGCTCAGGTCCCCAAAGGGAGGTGGTACCCCATGGGTCGCCCACAGCAGAGTCAGATGGTGCGCGAGGCAGAGGCTCACTGAAAATGGTGTGTTTTCCCTGGCCCAGGAAATCCAGGACAGAACCGAAGAGACTTAGTTGGAAAGTGACAGAGCTGGGGCTGGACACCAGGTCCTCTTCCTGGCAATCCCTTAGCATCCCTGATTTCAGGGCTCTAAAGAAATAAAATGCTTGGTGCTGTATTGGGTGAGTATGTCATTTAACACATAGAGTAACAGAAAAGATCTTTCCAACTGGAAGCAAAGATATTTGAATTCCAGTCCTGGGTCTGCTAAGGAGACTGACTACCTACCATTCATTGATCCCCTTATGCACTGAGATCTCTGCAGACCGTTTCCAATCCTGAGAAGCCCTGAAGGCAGGTGCTACTATGCTCATTGCACACAGAAGAAACCGAGACTCAAAGTGCTGATGGAGCGTCCCAGAGGGTATGGGGCTAAGGTCCAGAAACATCCATGCTCCAGCCAAGCTGAACTGTAGGACCCCTGCAGCTTGGTCTGCCCATCTCGGGAGTCAGTTTCCTCCTCTGTAAAACGATGTGTAAGACCCTATTTGAGTCTCAAAACCTCTTCTAATTAGAAGATTAGTAAGAACTAAGCTGTTTGGCAATGACCAAAGTGCAGTAAGAATGAAGACAAGAGAAAAATAATTTTCAAGATGGCCTGGGGGAATATTTCTTGGAAGACTGAGGACATGAGCAAAACCTGGAGCAAGGACAGGGCTTAGACAGTGGCAAAGAGGAAGGACCCCCATCTGGGGACAGGAAGGAACACAGTGGACATCACAGAGGGGCCATGCTCTGCCATGGCTGGGGGACAGTGAGGAGGGTGGCTCACAACCCCAAAGGTGTGATGGGGAAGGAATGACAGAGGACGTCTGTGTCGGGACTCCCCAAGATCACCCTGGGCTCAGTGCCACGCTAGAAGGACTTCAAGGACTAAGATTTATTATAGCAAAGAGATACAAAGTCAGCAAAGGTAAAAGGCACAAGTCCATGGTGAAGTCTAGAGGAAACCACACTCAAGCCATCGAGAGTCCTCCTCAGAGAGTCACACAGGACGTGCTTCTGTCCTCCAGTCACAAACTGCCAACACTGTGGAGCACTGTCTACCAGGGGGGCCCATCAGAGACTCAGTACCCAAGGTTTTCAGTGGAGGCTGGGTCCGTAGACACCCACTGCCTAGCGCATACCAACATCCCAGGCTTCCAGAAGGAAAGCAGGTGTGCAGCACACACCACATTGCTTTTTGGATTTATATATTTATTTTTTTGAGATGGGGGAAGTTGAGGTCTTGCCCTGATGCCCAGGCTGGAGTGCGTGGTGCGATCATAGCTCACTACAGCTTCGAACTCCTGGGCTTGAGGAATCTTCCTGCCTCAGTCTCTTGAGTAGCTGGGACTACAGGCATATGCCACCACACCTGGCTGATTTTTTTTCCAGTTTTTGAAGAGATAGGGTCTTGCTATGTTGCCCAGGTTGGTCTCAAACTCCTGGCTCAAGCGATCCTCCTGCCTTAGCTTCCCAGAGTGGTGAAATTACAGGCATAAGTTTGCCTGGTGCACACTGTTTATAACAAACCATCGAGGCACAGTCCGTCACCTCATCAAGTAGGGAATGGTGGGCACCTTCTCAAAATCTAAGTTCCCAAACACCAGCCAAGGGCTAACTGTGAGCAGGTTTTTCTTAGGATAGCAGCCATGCCTGCTATGTTAACTCTTTGCAGCACAAAGTCAAATAAACATGAAGGGGCCAGAGAGGCTTCCTCAACGTGTACTGACAATTAGTTAATTCACAGAGCAGTGTGTAGGCTGTCTCCCTGCTCTCTTGATGGTTTCTTTGGCTGACCACATGCAGAAGATTGAAGCAGGACCCCTATCATATAATGCTTGTTTATGTAGACCATTTTCAACTTACACAGTTAAATATTTTCACAACTATATTTTGAGTTATAAAATAAATATCTCTAACCACATTTATAAAACAAGGCAAGAAATTCCATTTCTTATTAAAATCTCCTGGGTTAATTATGAAAACATGCAAGACAATATATTAAGTACTAAGAAAAGCATAGTAAAAAAACTTTTTAAATTGCTAATTAATAAAGAAGCAGAAACCTCTGATTCACAATGAGATCAAATCACAGATGTTTCAGATTTTCTAGATAACATCAGGGCATTTCTCCTGACTAGTATATTTTGCTGAAACATCTGCAGGGAAGATAGAAATACATAATTAGCAACTACCTAGACTATAAATTGAGTAAAGAATTAAAATACTTTCCTTTGTGTTTTTAAATGCAAGCATCACTGTATGATTCTAAGCACTTTTTAAAAATTCCTGCATTGTTGAGTATGCAAGGATTAATACTAATGCCAAAATTCTATTAAATTGAACTTCTCTCTTGAAACTGGAACCCTTGTGACTGCTTTTGTATAATTCATCACCCTGAAACATTAATTTCTGAGCATTAAGCTAGAGCATATAGTGTGCACTACAACTTCTGATTCTGATATTGTCCACTGGAAGTTGAAAGTATGGTTTTACATTTCTACCTTAAAATTATTTCTCTACAAAAGTCAAGTCAATGCTTAGTTGTTACTTGTAGGCACTTTTGTTGCATTTACAATGGTAATTGAACTCTTGTATTTCCAAAAAGGACATTAATTCAGAAGGGCATCTGAAATATTTTTGAGACCTCTAGAATTGATACTTGCTGCTTTGAAAAAAAGTATATTCTTCAAAGTTACTCAGTGACATTGCAGATATGTTTTGCCCAGCCAATCTTCTCCCATCAAAGACTGTGGACTTTTGGCAAATGCTTTTCTGATTCATTCTTCAATCACAACATCTATAAAAATCCCCATGGTGTGTTCCATTGGTAGTGATCAAATTTTGTCACAAAAATATATACATGACAGTTTGAATTGTTAAATACAATGCACTCTCCTTAAAATAACCCGTAAAATATTAATGCATTTTATGGGTAAGAGCTGGTGGGGTGGAAATATTTTTAAAAGCACATCTCTTAGTCAATCACAACATGGTCTGAGTAAGATACCTAAACCCTACTTTTCTCATGAGTTGGCCAATTATCAGAATAATTCAAATATATTTAAAAATTTTAAATGAAGTACAGAAATTGCAAATATAAATCACCCACTGTATTCCAAGAAAGGTAGCGAATTCAAAATTCGAAGATTGAAACAGACTTCTTTAATCACCTAGGTACATAAAATTGGTTATATAGAAACTGGAAACATTAAGTTATACTCCTCTTTCTCAACAGAAGTATACAATATCAGAAGTCAATAGAACTTTATCAACAAAGTTCTGAAATAGAAAAAGTATGACTCAAATAGATAATTTTGATTAGCTTCATCCTAACAACTTCTAACTTTGGGCATAATCTCAACCTCTTTTCCAGGGCATTTCTGACCATTTGGTGTGGAATACCTATGAAAGCCTACTTGGAACTTACAGATATTATAGACAACTCAGAAATGTGGGAAATATAACACCCTCAGCCCGTGGACAATGAGAGCTGATGTGTAAATCCGTACGCCATTTACTCTTTAGATGGACAATTCTGAAATGCATTTTAAATAGCATTATAGACAATCCCAGCTAGACCAAGTCCCAGTTGCTTATAGTAGTGACTAACTCAATAGCCCTCTTCTGTTTTAGTCTTTGCATCCTTCCGTTCTGACCCCCTGGGATCACAGGACAAAATAAACTCTTCATGAAAGTCCATTTTCTCCAGTTCTGATTCAGAGGAAATCAAGGTTAAGATATCCAATTACAGGAAAGTATGAAATGAGTTAAAAAACAGGTTCATAGAATGAAATTCTGAAACTGGATTAAATTTGAAAAAGCTGTTACTGATACAATATGGGACAGTGTCAATCCCCAACATTCTGTATTTTCACAATTATTGAGAGAGAGCTGGGATGAAGTACAAGTGACAGTAAAGCATTGGCTTATGTGGCAGCTGTGGCACTTGAACATTATAGGGTTTGTGATAAGTAGAAAGATTATGGAGTTACTTGCTTTAATGCTTTGAAAGCCTTAAGAAAATAAAATGACAGGTTTGAGTCAATCAATCATCAATTTGAAGCATGTTGTGAAATTGAGAAGGCCCCATTAGCAGAGTTAAAAGAAACGCTTATCACCTGAAGCCATAGGTCACACAACTGAAAATCAGGCCCAAGATTTAATTGTCAGGGTAATAGAATGTCAAATGAGACACAATATGAGACCAAGTGAACAGGAAAATAGTAGAACCCTAACATTTGGATAGATAAAGTCTTAGAGTTTTGAGTCTTCACCTCCAGGCTTCCCCAAACTCTCTGGGTCTTGAAGATGTTGAACTGAGTATGTGTGGGAAATAAGTCTGGAGAGAGGAGAATTTACTGACACATGGTCACTAGTCTATGACATCAAGAGGGGCTCCCAAAAAACTGGAATTATTTTTTGAAGGGTGGGTCCTTTTTAGTACAGGCTTTCCCCACTAGATAAGTGTTCTAGGAAGCCATTGGCATCAGTGTACACAGCGTTATTGTGAGAAACTGTGTTCTGTTTCAGTGATTTTTTTTTTAATTCTTGTAACAGGTTTGCCCATTTTGTAATGAGTGATTTACAAGTGCACCTACATACACTGTGCTAAGTGTTCAGCAGTTTTTGACCAAAAACAGCAAGACTCCCATGCCCCACCCTGCGTATTCACCTGATCTCGTCCTGAGTGACTTTTTTTGTTTGATCGTTTCCCTAGATGAAAAAGTCATCAAAAGGAAACCAATATGGAAGAGGTGAAGCAAAAAATGGCAGAAGCACTAAAAGGCATCAATATTGACAAGTTCAAAATCTGCTTTGAGCAGCAGAAAAAGCATCTTAATAGGTTTATTGCACCAAATGGAGAGTACTTTGAAGTTGCCTGAAGTTTAAACATCTAAGAATAAATAAAATTTTAATAAATAAATTCCAGTTTTTTTGTAGAGTTTAGTATTTTGGCAAAGACACATGGAGCGTTTCTTAATTGTATTAACTGTCTATTGCTGCAGTACAAATTACTGCAAATTTAGCAGCTTATAGAAACACATTATCCTAACTTCTGTGGATCAGAAGTATAGACATACCTTAGCTGGTTTCCCTGCTTCAGGACCTTATAAGGTTTCAATCAATGCATTGACTTGGAAATTTTATCTCAAGACTTGACAGAGGAAGAAGCCACTTCCAAACTTATGTAGTTGTTGGCAGTATTCAGTGTCTGATGGCCTTTCGGACTAAGGACATCCATTTCTTGATACGTGGCTCCCATAGGGTAGCTCACAATATGGTTGCTTGCTTTATCTAAGCCAGAAAGAAAGAGAGTCTTCCAGCAAGATGGATTACAATGTTCTGTGACATGATAGCAGAAATGACACCCACCACCTTTGCCATAATCTATTGGTTAGAAGCAAAGGGTTTCTGCCCATATATCAAGTGTAGAGGATTATACAAAAGCATAAAGACCAGGAAGCAGAGATGTTCAAGGGCCATACTTTGCCACAAAATACACTGCAGGAGGATTCTTGAACCTTGTTCAATGATATTATATAAGTGAAAAGAAGCCACTGGAATTGCCTTGGGTGAGTATTGATGAAAAGTTAGGAAAACTCAGGAAGATGGGGTTATCAGAATAGATTTAATATGTGAGATTAGAGACCCCACCACCTGACTGTGCTCCAAGAGAAGACACTCCCTTCCCCGAGCAATAATATTTTATGAATAATACCTCAAAAGCACAAGCAACAAAAGCAAGAATAAACAAATGTGATTCTGTCAAACTAAGGAGGTTCTGCACAGCAAAAGCAACAATAAACAGAGTGAAAAGACAGTCTACAGAAGGGGACAAAATATCCTCAAACTATTTTTCTGACAAAGGGCTAGTATTCTGAGTATAGTAGAAAATCAAACATCTCAACAGCTATAAAATAATCTGTTTTTTATAAATTGGCAAGTAAGCTGAACAGATATTTACCAAAACAGAATATACAAATAAATGTTGAACATCACTAATCATGAGGAAAATATAAATCAAAACCACAATGAGGTGTCATCTCACCCCAGTTAGGATGCTTATCAAAAAGACAAAACAACAATAACAACAAAGCTAGTGAGGATGCAGAGGAAAAGGAACTCTAGTACACTGTTGGTAGGAAGGTAAACCGAAAGAGCCACTGTAGAGAACAGTATAGAGATTCCTTAAACAATCCCAAACAGAACTACAATATGATCCAGCAATCTAAGTACTGGACATTTATCTAAAGAAAAGGAAAGCAGTATATCGAAGAGACATTTGCAGTACTGTGTTTATTACAGCACTTTTTACAGCAGTCAAGATATGGAATTAACCTAGCTGCTCAACAACAGATAAATGGATCAAGAAAATGTGGTCAAGAAATGTGGTATGTATACACCATGGAATACTATTCAGCCAGGA
Organism: Tarsius wallacei; assembly: GCA_963574415.1. Taxonomy (NCBI): domain Eukaryota; kingdom Metazoa; phylum Chordata; class Mammalia; order Primates; family Tarsiidae; genus Tarsius; species Tarsius wallacei. The sequence continues at coordinate 17,241 of CAUYQG010175342.1, read as the reverse complement.
AAAAAAAATTAAATCCTGTCATTCATGGCAACATGAAGGTACTGGAGGATTATGTTAATGAAATAAACCAAGAAAAGAAAGATCAACACTGTATGTTCTTATTCATATATGGAAGCTAAAATAAATGTTGATCTCACTGAAGTAAGAAGTAGAACAGAGTATACTAGAGGATGAGAAGGGTAAAAGGAAGAGGGAGATAGAAGTTTGTTAAAGGATATAAAATTATAGCTAGATAGGAGAAATAAGTTCTAGTGTTCTATAGCACTATAGGATGACTGTAGATAAAAACAATATATTACATACTTTAAAATAACTAAAAAGAACATTTAATGTTTTCAACACAAAGAAATGATAAATATTTGAGATGATGGCTATGCTAATTACCTTGATCTGATTGCCATATATTAAGTATATATCAACACATTAGTATGTATCCCACAAATATGCACAATTATTATAGTCAATTTTTAAAAAGAAAATTGAACGTTAAAAAAAAAAGAAAAGAAATGAGCCACTGAAGGGGGCTGGTGGTTTTGCTTCACAGAGTGTTGACCAGAGCAGATGCTGCTGGGGAACTGGATTCCCTGGTATCAAGGGAGGGTAATAGAATGTCAGCATGGGGAGGTCAGATGGCAGCACCCTACAGACAAGTTGGGGGGGTGTAATTGCTATCAAGAGCAGCCAGACTCTTATTTATATTTTGTATACCAGAAAAGGGCATATACATTAATAAATTTTTTTGTTCAAATTTCTATGTGCATTTTTGTATCTGATTCAGGGAATTTTCATGCATCAAAAATGGTCAGAGACAATAGAATTGGAACTGCATTTTGGAAACAGTAATGTTATAAGATATTGGACATTTTAAATAATTTTGGAGGATTCAATTTGTTCAGCATACTTTTTGTTTGTTTTTTGTTTTGTTTTTTATTTTGGTCTGCAAGATATCTCTTGGATGGTATTTGGTTTCATGCATGATTCTAAGAACTGGTATGTTTGTAATCTGCTGGGTCTCTGATGTGCTGGCATACTGATGTGAAATATAGAGACTAAAGACTAAAGACATATGAAAATATATACGTGCTGAGGTTGGAGGAATACTTGAGCCCAGAAGTTTGATGTTACAGTGATCTACGATTGCACCTAAGCACTCCAGCCTTGGTGACAGAGGAAGACCAAACAAACAAACAAACACATAAATAAATAAATAAAATTAATGACCTTAGTTACAAGTTCCATGAAGTAAAAGATTTGAGGGCTACTATGATGGAATGCTCAAGAAATCCTATATGGATAGATGACATTTGAGGAGTCCTCAAAAAATAAAAGCCTCAATAAAATGAAGAAGCCCTATGACTTCTGAGAGACAGCAAATACAAGTGCCCTGAGTGGCATTGCAAAAAGGCCAGGGTAGCTGTTGCTCCGGGAAACAGGAGAGGGATGGTGAAAATAGGGCTCCAGAAGTAGTCAGAATTCAGGTCATCTAGATAATTGTTTTGAGGGTCAAGTCAGATATTTTTGATATTATTGGCATATTGCAGTGCCCAGTTCAAAGGAACAACTTCAGTTTTTACCTCACCTGAAACACAAATACCTTGGAAAATTTGAAGAACCAAGTTCAGGTTTTGTAAAAGTATAAATTGTTGAATTCTGTAACATGTGGGCATGCCATGACTTAGAGAACTCAGCTAAGTGAGTTGAATATATGTTAGCATTATTATTCTTCTATGGAAAACTGGTAAAGAGACTAATAGAGGGTTTTATAGTTTTGGCCTACATAATGAACACTCTCTTCAATAGAAAAAAATTAATATAACCCCTGGTGTTTCTAATCAGAAGGATCCTAATTACAAAGGAAGCCCAAGTCAGCAGGATCACCTGAAACAACAGTAAATGGAAAGGAAGACGTTACTGGAGTCACTGAGGGCCACATTCATTCAGCAAACTTTGCTTGAGAGAAGGACAATCACGTCATAGATCAAATAAATAGCATCCAGGAAGTGCTGATGATTCAGGGATGCTAAGTCTGATAAGCTGAATATGGTCCCCAAGGTGCCAACTTCCTTATTTCCAGAACTTGTAAATACATTGCCTTATATAGCCAAATGGACTTTGCAGAAGTGATTAACTTAAGAATCCTGAGATGGGGAAATTATCCCAGATTTTTTGTTTGGACCAATGTATCCCTGGAAACCGTTTGAGAGTGATAGGAGGGCCAGAATCAGAGAGAAAAATGAAAAATGCTGCTTTGCAGGCATTGAAGATGGAAGATAAGCCCATGAATCAAGAAATGCAGGAGGCATTCAGAAGTCGGAAAAGACAAGGAAGTGGATTTTTTCCTAGAGCCTCCATAAGGGGAGCATCTTTGCTGATCCTGGGATTTTTAGCCCAATGAGACGTATGTTGAACTTTTGATCGTCAGAATTTTTTTGTTTTGTTTTGTTTTTTGAGAAAGCAGGATTTATTGAGAGGACAGAAATGTTCCCACAGTGGGAGGGAGGGAACCCCAGGGGGTTGCCCAGAATTTTAAGATAATAAATATGTGTTGTTTTAAGTCATAATATTTGTGGTAATTTGTTGTACCAACAACAAGGAAATCAACATCCTGGGAAATAAAATGCAACAGTTGATACTAGAAAACAAAACTCAAACAAGATGACATTTAAAAAGCACAAATAAAGATGCCTGAGGAAAAGTCAACAAAGACCTAGAGTAGGCTAGAAGTTGCCAAATCCCCCAAACTAGTGAAACTAGGAATTGCAACTCTTATCCAATTTCATTTCTAAGTATGATTGAGTTGAAATGTGTGGAATATAGTAGCTGATTGCATTGTTGCATTACTATTTTTCCTAAAGCATTTATTTCTATTAGAGAACACAGCCTCTGAAAGCCCTGGCCCTGTTACTTGCTAGGTCTGTGACTAAAGGAAGTCACTTAAACTTTGTGCCTCATTTTCTAATCTGTAACTTGTCAAATTAATAATATTTGCCTCATAGGGTTGCTATGAGAATTAAGAGAGGTAATATGTAAAAATGCTTAGAACAGTGCCTGGCCTACAGTAAATACATGCAAATGCTTTTTATGTTATTCTTTGGTTCTCTTGCATCACCAAGGTTAGAATTATTTATTATATTAACACATTCACAAGACAAAAAGAAAACTATGTTGGGCCATATTTTAGCTAGTATTTTACAATGATTTCTATTTTATGACAATATTTTATTTTAACTGTTGTAAAAGTCTTTTATGAAAGTCACAAATGTCATACTGCTTAGGCTATGTTGGCAAGATAGGAAAACTATTTTTCAAATATATTTTAATTGAGGCATTAAGTTATGAATGACAGTAGGTTAGTACCAAAACCATATTAACCAGAAGAAGTGATTTCTCAAATAATTGGTTTTAATTTCTTGACTTATATTTTGAAAGATATATTTCTAAACAATGTTATCATTGCTGTCATATACATTATCAACACAATGCTAGAGGAGGGGAAAAATATGCAGGAACTGGGTAAAGAGAACTATAATGAGACAAAAAGAGACAGCAGTGACCATATGCATATAATTCACTAAAGTAACCCTGCTCCTGGCTCAGTGCTTAGGAAAGAATAGGCATTTAATAACTATGTAGAATGGATGAATGTGTGAAATAAAACTTTCTAGTGTTTACTCTAAGTTAGATTATTAATCAATATTCACAACAACTTTGTGAGATAAATATTAGTATTCTTGTTGTCTTTGTATTTGTGTTTTGTCAGTATTCTTGTTTTATTGATGATAAAAACTCAGGCCCAGAGAATAATTTGCTCAAGATAGTATATTATGATATTGGGATTCAGAATCGAGTCTACATAATTCTGTCACCTAAAGTCTTTACATACCACATTAAAAACACAAATCTCTTGACACCTCTGTGATCACCATTCCCAGGGCACAATTGTATAGTCAGCCTCTATGAAATGAACATTACTTTTTTTAACTTGTCTGAATGGGCACTATTTTCCCAAGAACTGAACCTCTTGCCTTTGAAAAACAAATAGTTTCTATAACATAAGTTATGATTTAGTAAAAATACACAGGCTAAATTATGAGCATACTTTATCTCACAACATCTACCTATAAGAGCAGAGGTAGACATAGATCAGGGCTAGCAAGCAGTATCAATCCTTTGGAATAGGTCAGTTCAGCTCAGGTTCATTTAGAGAAAAAAATCTGTTTCCCAACTGCAAGCTGTGATTCGTAATGAAGTCCAGGCAGACCAGCTCAGAGCCATCATCTCTTTCAGCTGCACAAACAGCTCCAACTACATACCCCACTGATGGTGGATCAATAGCACCATCATATACAAAGGCTGCTCAAACATGTGCTTATTACTTGTTGACATGTTGATGGTTGCCACCTATGCTCACTACAGTATTTCTTCCTATACAGAATTTATAGCTTTGCTTCTTAGAAAGCATCTATACAACATTTTTCAACATTTGTCACTTATTTGGCTTAAATCTATGTATCTTTCTGTATAATGTCCTTAATATATCAGCCTGTTTCTGCCAAACCTCACCTCAAATTTGGTAGAAAAGTTCCAGCTTTGATAGACTGGATGCATTCTGATTTTATACACAAAAAAGATATTTAGCAAAGAAAGAAGGTATATGCATGTTTGATGACCATATTATATCAGGGACACATTTTTAGACTGTGTTAGATAAACAACAGTGAGTCATTTTTGCAAAATTCATAAACCTAAGCACACTGATTGGTATTCTCCAGATTTAGATCAATTCTAAAATGTTGTTAAGGGTTAAATACTGAAAGATCAGTCATATACTAATAATTATAAACAGAATATCAATAAGCTCTTGCAAACTGGGAAGTATGTCACTTCATTTGTGTATCCTTGTTTGACAAATATGTATATGAGTCTATTTGCACATTTTAAGTACTTGTTTGAGCCCATGATTATATTAAGAAAGAATATATTGGAACACTTAAGATAATTAGCACAAGCTCACAAAGGTAACATCCCCTTATCCGAGCAGCATCATAAAATCATAATAAATACATTTTTACTGAAGCACACTCTCAGACTCAATGTTTAGTTCTTCTTTATCTATAAGCCTTGAATAGTAACTTTCACCCAGTCATGAGCACTGCAACATATATCCATGCTAAGCATTAAATATTTGGTGTGAAACAGCAGCTGATGGTGAGTTATGATTATGGTAAATAATATTTTTAATGGTTATTGATTTTTTCCCAATAGTCTGACCAGTCTGTTTAAATACTGATGAAAGCCATACAACATTTTAAGTTATGGTAAATCTATTCAAGACAAAATACAACTTTACTAATATTCCTATTTGGGAAAGATTCATTTTTCATTATTTTATATAGACTGTCAGGATATTATCCATTATCTCCAAAGGAGTATTTTATTTTGTTAAAGTACTTTATTTAAAAACATACTGTACTTCTATTTATAAAATAACTTGCTAGAATAGGCTGATGTGTACAAATTAACTAAGGAAGATTCAGTGCTTAATATATATATATCTGAATTAATAATTATTTGACATTGCATACATATATGCATATTAAGTCAAAAAGAAATAAGTGATGCAAAGAAGTAAACATCTATAGTTTTTATATACAGAGAGAGTGCCTATGTAAACTTTTTCCACTTTAAATGTTGTATCTCAGTAAAGACTAAGAAAACAAAAGAACTAGTTCATAACCATATATTCCACTTATTTTTCTTCTTAAAAAATACTACTATCAGTCAAAGACAAGATTGTTGCCCTCATATCTTGTTATGTGAGAGACTTTGGTGTGGCATCTATCAGCTTTTTGATAGATGCCACACCAAAATCAAATTTTAAAATTAAACTGGTATTGGCTAATATAGATTACCTGCAGGACCTAAGTAACAGAGAATTGACACAAAACTCCTGTGACAACTTTACTGTAGAAAATATAAGGACTCATCCATAATGTTTCCATTGGTTTGAAGAGGTATTTAACCTACCTATGGCAGACTGCAAAAAGCTGTGCACTCTTAACTATTTCTAAGTCTACCTTTAAGCATAGGCAGTGGACTTGCATTTCACAAAATAGCTCTTACATTAAATGAATCAAAATTCCCCCTCTTTTCATCTTCCCTTTATGAATATTTTCTACTTTCCTTTTTATCTAGTAACAGTGAGTGACTCTCATGTGACTAGAATTGTGTTAAATGAGAGGAGATATCTAAATAAACAGAATTCGTGGTTCCTGTTGATGAATGCTAATATTATTATATCTATTTATTATTACATTTGTTTACTTTTTTTTCTGTCTCTCATATGCTTTCTACTTTTAAACAATATTTTCTATATCTCTTCTTTTCTCTTTTATTTGCCCTCCCTTCATCTTTACAGTTAGGTATATCCTTACATAGTTTTGTGATGGATACCCATTAACCTCACAAAGGAATCTGGTGCTGAAGGATTTTGTTGTCAGCGAAAGAATAAGACAGATGTGTATATAACTTAAGCATTTACAAACAGAAAAAAGTCTCATGTGATAGGCAGATAATTTATAACCCTTTTGGTTTTTCCTTTTCTGTTGATTTTATTCCCAGAATATAAAATGATAGAGTAATTCAGGAGGAAAATAAGCTTCCAATTGCAATGGTGCCTTTACTTAATTGCTTATGCTATACTCATTTCCACAGATTCTGTCATTTTCATGAGAAAAGTCAGAGGTTCCCACTGGGTGTGAGATACCACACCAATGTATATGGGAAGTGGGTTACAGGTGTGCCAAAATATGGATCCTCTTAATCCTTGCAAAAGCTGGTAGGGTTTTTGCCATACAGACTCCTGGTAACTTTCCCTGATTACTCTACTAAAAAATATCATTTTAATTTCTATGTGTGTCATAATGTGAAAATTTTCAATGCTACTCTGGAAATGAAAATATTTTGTAGTCAACTCTAGCTAGTAGTACAAAGATTTACTTTTGCCTTATCATCTTGCAATTTGTAATTAGTAAGCAAACTTGGAATTTGCCCCTTCTTTCTGTCTCCCCTCCCTCTTCACAAATGGAAATTTCAAAAACCCCTATTCATTACCAATATTTCAGAATCGTATTGAGATTTACTTTTAAATACACTGAATTCTTAAATTAATATAGGAATAATTTTTTAAAATTATTTAGTCTGGATTGATGGTCAGGAAGATGGCGGCAGAGCCAGTCGGACTAAGTATGAATCAGTGAGTGTATGGAAAAATTTGTGTACATGCTGGTGAGCAAGTGGGGATATGAGTGGCTGACTGAGTGAGGACTAGGGAGCTAGCAGTCAGGGCTCTCCTGGTGCAGCGGCTGGTGCCACAGCTGCTCGGCTTGGACCCTAGTGATTCCAGGGATGCAGAAGCCGAACACCATTTTTTTCTTTCTTTCTTTCTTTTTAAAAATCAACAAAACCCTCCCTGGGAAGAAAATGCTGCGAGAGACTGTCAAGTGGGGGCTCGTGAGCAAGTGGCCAGGCCCCTGGTGCAACAGCAGGTGCTGCAGCTTCTTTGCTTAGACCCTGGCTCTTCCCAGGGCGCAGAAGCTGAACGCCATTATTATTTTTTTTAAACGGACAAAAGCTGCAGGGAGAAAATATCGCCCCAGGCTCTCCCTCACTAGTGCAGCAGGAGAGAGACTGCTGCTGCCGGATTTGCCTCACCACTTCAGCACCTGGCAGGGCACTGGCAGCAGGGGCTGCGGTGGGAGTTCAAAGACAAAGCCCCACGGAAGAGGACAGGAGAGGCACCCCCCCCACCACCTTGAAGGCAGGGCAGGAAAGTGCTCCCACTCACTCACCACAGAACAACAATCCAATCTCTGTGACTGATGGATTAACTACTCAGGGATTGATCATGACCCAGAGGGAATACCCTGAAAGCACGGACTTCAGAGGGACCTGACAAGTGCTGAGTTCCAGGTGCCCCACCTCCTACCCTGATCCAGCTGTGGGACAAAGGCTGTGGCCAGAAAAAGAAGAACTCCAAAGAGATCAGTAGTGAGTCCAGGGCTAACCCAAACCCCCCTCCTCCCCAGCAATCTCTGAACATCAGACCCACAGAGCTGAGCCATGACTGGACTGAGAGGGACAAACCCAGGCAGAGCCTGGACGACAGTCACAACAGGAGAACTCCATTCCAGGATAGACCTGGCTGGGGCACCTCCACCCCCACCCCACAAGTACATACCTGGGGAAGAGACAATCCCATAACTCCCCATCAGAGGAGATCTCCCTGAACATACAAGAGTGGGAGGAGAGGACTGCAACCCCACCCACCTCCACTGTCCCTCCTCCTTTCCTGCTTGACACTGAGGAGAGAGTGAAAGAAGTGGCTCTGCAGGAGAGACCTGATTAGAGGAACAATTACAGAGCCTGCAACAGGAGAGCAGGCTTTTTGTTTTTAATTTTCAATTTTTTAAGAAAATGTTTAAAATTTTCTTGACTATTAGTTCATCTATTTTTAAAATATTTTTCCATTGTGCATGAATGTGTGTGTGAGGGTTTGATCTGTTCCTCCCCCCAAATATTTTTTCTTTTCTTTTTCTGTTTCCTTCTTCTTTTGTTTGTCATTTTCTCTTTAGGTATGTATGTGAATGATTGTGTGTTCATCTTTCAATTTTGTTGTTGTTGGTTTATTTTTGCTCTTTTGTTCTTCTGGGTTTTTGTATTTTCATTTTTTATAATTTAAGGTGTGTGAAAATATATGTGTGAGGGTTCGACCTGAATTCCCCTCCCCCCAGTCTTTCTGTTTTTCTTTTCTATTCACTTTATGCTAGGCATGTGTGTGTATGTGTTTAGTTTTCTTGCTTTTTTGTTGTTGTTTGTTTTGTTTCACTTTGTTGTTATTCCAGTTTGTTTTGGGGTGTGTGTGTATGTCTGTATGTGTGTGTTCAGTTGTTTTTTGCATTGGTTTCTGCTTTGCATCATCATATAGAGTGGTGGTAGGAAGTGGATCTCAGGGAACATATACCACAATAAGCGAACATTGTAATTTGCAAGTAGTTTCTGAATCCTAGTGCCCCATCACCTACTTTATTTGAATTTCAAAAACTACAAGAGACAACAAAGCTTCCCATCAACTATCTTAATTCAAAGTAGAACAAATCCAGAACCCAGATCAGGGAAGAATAGAGGACTGAGCAAATATCAGAAGGGAAAGCCTCTCTCACTGACACTGAATAACAAAACTAAAGAGAAAAACAAGAGATCTGTCACAAATGAGGACAAAACAAAGGAAGACCTCAGGAAATTTCAAGTGTACCAAAGACAAAACTACTGAAAAATCAGACCTTGGCACACAAACAATGGAAGTCAGCAATGACAGGGCCCAGAATACGACAGGGATTAGGAATGGATGGAAAGAGTAAATAGGACTCAAGAAAGACAAGATGCAACACTGAAAGAACTTGTAACAGAGATTTGCCAATAAAAAATGTCATCCATGAAATAAATAAGATGACAAGCAAAATTAACCTAACTGAAGAAAGAATCTCAGAATTTAAAGACCAGAACATGGAGTTAACCCAATTTGTAAAAAAAAAAAAAAAAAAAAAGAAAGAAAAAAAAAACATAAAGAAAGAACAAAGCCTACAAGAGATGTGTGTTTATATCAAGAGGCTGAACCTACGCCTGATTGGTATCACAGAAGAAGAAATAGAAATGCAGAAAACTTGGAGCAAGTATTCCAGGAGGTAATCAAAGAAAACGTTCCCCAACTCACCAGAGCTGTGACCAGTCAAGCATAAGAGATACAGAGAACCCCCACAAGACATCAAATGAGAAGACCAATACCTAGACACATAGTAATTCACCTACACAAAGTAGGCACAAAGGAAAAATCCTAAAGGCAGCAAGAGAGATAGGTCAGACTACCTACCAGGGAAAACCAATCAGAATAGCAGCAGTCCTATTAGAAGAAACACTACAAGCAAGAAGTGACTGAAGCCCTATATGCAAAGTCCTCACAGATAAACAATGCACCACTGAAAAGACACAGAATGGCAAACTGAATGAGATACTATGATCCAATTAATTGCTGCATCCTGAAGAATCATCTCACTATAAGGGATGTGCACAGACTAAAGTTAAATGATGAAAAATGAGATTCCAGGCAAATGGATCACAAAAGAAGGCAGGAATTGTCATCTTAATATCAAACAAAACAACCTTTAAACTATCAAAAATTTTAAAAGATGCAGAAGGACACTACATAATGATAAATGGTCAACCCATCAACAAGAAATATCCATCCTAAACATATATGCACCCAACACAGGACCACCAGCATTTATAAAGCAACTACTAAGTAAACTAAAAAAAGATACTGCCTCTAACACTATTATAGCAGGGTACATGAATACCCCAAGAACAGACCTAGATAGATCATTAAGACAAAAAATCAACATGGAGATCCAGAACCTAAACTTGACACTCAACCAAATGGACTTAATAGAGACCTACAGATTATTCCATCCAACATCCACAAAATATACATCCTAATTATCACCACATGGAACATACTCCAAGATTGATCATATCCTTGGCCATAAATCAAACATAAACACATTCCATAAGGTTGAAATCTTGCCAATGCCACTCTCATACCATGGTAAAATATAAATATTAAAGTCAACAACATTTCCCCAAAGCCCACAAAAACATGGACACTAAACAGCATGATGCTGAATAACTACTGGGTCATCACTGGAAAAAAGCAGAAATTAAAAGATTCCTGGAAACAAATGAAAATTAAGAGACATCATACCAAAACCCCTGGGATGCCATGAAATCAATTCTAAGAAGGAAATTTATAACTCTACAAGCCCACATCAAGGAAATGGAAAGATCACATGTGGAGAGCCCAACTCACCTAAGGGAGCTGGAAAAACAAGACCACCAAAACCCCAACTTTAACAGAATCCAAATCACCAAAATAAGAGCCCAAATATGGGACATAGAAGACAAAAATACCATAGAAAACATCAACAAAACAAAATGTTGGTTTTTGATAGAATTAAAAAGATTGATGGACGCCCCTAGCCAGAATGACCAAGAAAAAGAGAGAAAAAGCCTAAATAAACACAATCAGATATACAAAAGATCAAATCACAACTGACCCCAAAGAAATACAAAAGATTATCAGAGATTACTATGTACATGTATGTGGAAAAAAACTTGATAACCTAAAAGAAATGGAGGGCATTCTGGCATCACACAATCTCCCCAGATTGAAACAAGAAGACATTGAGACACTAAACAGACCAATAACAACCCAGGAAATTGACTCTCACACGAAAACTACCTACAAAAAAAAAAAAGCCCTGGACCAGATGGCTTTCCAGCAGAATTCTACAAAATGTACAAGGAAGAGTTGATACAATCATTCTGAGAGTATTCCAGGCAATTGAGAAAGATGGAATTCTCCCCAAATCATTTTATGAAGCTAACATCACCCTGATACACAAACCGGGTAAAAATTCAACAAAAAAAGAGAACTACTGGCCAATATCCCTTATGAACATAGATGCAAAAATCCTCAATAAGATTCCAGCAAATTATATCCAAAAACACATCTCAAAAATTATCCACCATGACCAAGTAGGCTTCATTCCCAGCATGCAGGACTGGTTCAACATTTGCAAGACCATAAATATAATTAAATACATCAACAGATGTAAAAACAAGAACCACATGATTATATCATTGGATGCAGAAAAAGCTTTTGATAAAATCCAGCATCCTTCTTGATTAAAGACCCTCAAACACCTATGTATAGAAGGAACATACTTTAAAATAATAAGTGCCATCTACGATAAACCCACAGCCTACATATTGCTAAATGGACTGAAACTGGAAACATTTCCCCTGAAAACTGGAACCAGACAAGGCTGCCCACTCTCTCCCCTCTTGTTCAACATTGTGTTGAAAGTCATAACCCAGGCAATTAGACAAGAGAAGGAAATCTGGTGTATCCAAATAGGAAGAGAGGAATTAAAGATAGCCCTCTTTGCTGATGATATCATCCTATACCTTGAAAGTCCAAGAGAATCTGTCAAAAACATGCTTGCACTGATAAAGGACTTTGGCAAAGTCTCAGGGTTCAAAATAAATGTGCAAAAGATAGCTGCATTCCTATACAACACAACCAGCAGACAGAGATCTAAATTAAAAGCACAATCCCACTCACAATAGCCATAAAATAATGAAATACCTTAGCATCTTCCTAACCAGAGAAGTGAAAGACCTTTACATTGAGAATTACAAAACACTGCTCAAAGAAATCCAAAAAGATACAAACAAATGGAATAATATTCCATGCTCATGGATAGGAAGAATCAATATTGTTAAAATGTCCATCCTACCAAAGGCAATCTACAGATTCAATGCAATACCCATTAAGTTACCAACATCATTTTTCTCAGACCTGGAAATAACAATACAGAAATTCATATGGAAACATAAACAACCACGAATAACCAAAACAATATTTAGCAAAAGAAACAAAGCAGTAGGTATGACACTTCCAGATTTCAAACTTTAAGGCTACAGTAATCAAAACAGCCTGGTATTGGTACAAGAACAGGTACATAGACCAATGGAACAGGAAAGAGATTCTGGAAACAAAACCTCAATTTCTCAACCAACTCATCTTTGACAAAGCCTCCAACAACAACCACTGGGGAGAAGAGAACCTATTCAGTAAATGGTGCTGGGAAAATTAGCTGATCACATGCAGAAGATTGAACAGGACTCCTACGTTTCACCATACACAAAAATTAACTCTAAATGGATCAAAGAGCTAAACGTAAAACCTCAAAATATAAGAATCTTAGAAAACACAGGAGACACCCTTATGGATATTGGGACTGTCAACCAATTGCTATTCAGAATCCCAAATGCCTATTCCTTAAAAAATAAGATAGCCAAGAGGGACCTCATCAAACTAATGAGCTTCTGCAAATCAAAAGAAACCATCAAGAGAGCAGGGAGACAGCCCACTAATGGGAAAAAAATATTTTCCAACTTCATATCTGACAAAGGCCTAACATTCAGGATCTACAAGGAACTCAAATTCACTCAGGAAAAAAACAAACAGCCCTATTAAAAAGTGGGCAAAAGACATGAATAGATACTTCTCAAAAGAAGATATATGGGCAGCCAACAGACACATGAAAAAGTGCTCAGCTTCACTCATCATCAGAGAAATGCAAATCAAAATCACATTGAGATACTACCTAATCACAGTAAGAATGGCCATGATTAATAAAACAAACAACAGATCCTGGAGAGGATACAGAGAAAAAGAAACGCTTCTACACTGCTGCTGGGAATGCAAACTAGTGCAACCTCTTTGGAAGAGAGTGTGGTGGTATCTGAAAGAACTAGAAATTGACCTTCCGTATGAGCCAGCAATTCTCCTATTGGGAATATACCCGGAGGAACTCAAATCATTCTTCAAAAAAGATACCTGCACATGTATGTTTGTTGCAGCTCTCTTCACAATAGCAAAAACATGGAACCAACCACGTAGCCCATTGAAGCTGGACTGGATAAAAAACTGTGGTACATATACATGATGGAATATTACACAGCCATAAAGAAGGACAAACATATGGACTTCGCAGCAACTTGGGTGAATTTGGAGTCGATCATACTCAGTGATCTATCACAGAAACAAAGAACAAAGTACCATATGTTCTCACTAATAAGCAGACCTTAAAAAATTATAATACTTTAAGAAAGCAATTGGCAGTTGTGGGAATCTGTTGGGGGTGGGGGTGGGGGTGGGATTGGCAGTTGAGGGAAACTGCTAGGGGAGGGAGGGGCATATCTCATCAACAAGGGTACCTGCATAATCAACGTTTGTATACCTAACCCTTAATTGTACTCCAATAAAAAAATTAAAAAAAACTATTTTGACTTTTTGCCAAATATAAGTATGTTAATTTTCTCCATTTAGTTTCGTTATATTCTATCTCTCAATAATTTTTTAGCATATCTTAGGTGGATGACAAAACTACTCATTAATGTTAATATTAAACCACAATACTGTACATGCATAAATTATAATGTATATAATTCCCATTATAAATTGGAACTCTTTTTATTTTCCAATTGATCATTTATAATAATTATGTAATTGTTATACAGAAATATTATTGGCTATCTTCTTTCATCTGACATGCCTCCTAAACTTTGTAATTCTGGTAGAATTTTATTTGTTTACATTTTATAGTGTCCAAGGACAATATATTATTTATAGATTAAAACTTTAAAAATATGGAACAGATAGTGTTTGACAGTGCAATGCACATTATTGAAAAGCAGCTAAAAAGAACTTTTTTAGAACAGGAAAGGGAAAAACTCTAGAGCTTAGACTGCTCCACTAAAACTTTATTCTCTGTAGCAAATTATCTCTAGTATAATTTTCAATTTATACTATATTATCTTGTTAAGTTAACTTCAATGAATAACTTCAGCCATCTAAAGTCAAAATTGAGAGGGGAACATAATAAAGCTTATTTAGCCCAGGGTCAATCCTAGACTTATTTATGAAGGAGTGTTTTTTTTTATGATCCTTTGTCTCTCCACTCTTGCACTCTTGAAGTCTTCCTGTTTTTCATTCTGCTGACTAGGCACTTATGCATGCACAATAATCTTCTAGTAAGCCCAGGACTCTAGGCAGCTCCTTGACGCTTTTATACAGGCTCAACTCTTGGTATCTAAGCTCTGAGTTCTAGAAATCTTCACTTCACAATTATTTCCTGTAGACCTCATATCTCTGCAAGGTAAGGACAGTAGCTTGCCTATGCCCATAAGACAATGAGTTATAGAAAATTGTATTGCTACTTCTTTAGGTAAACTATTTACACTAAATTATATAGATCTCCTATAGCTAATGGCTTAATATTATAGAATTTCTAGTAGCTGCTTGCATAAATCAGGATAGATATAATTTTTGATTGCCTGAAGAACCTTCAATGAATCACAAACCATGATGCCTCATCTTCACTTATTCAAAGAATGGACTCTTTGGAAGGCCTTATAGTCCATATTAATCCTAGAATGTGTAGACTATGGGAAGAGTATTTGTTAGGATAATACTTAGCTAGTTTAAAAAATTCTGAAGCATTTCTAGTTTGTAAACATCTTCTCATATTCAGAGCATCAAGAAATGACTCATCTTTTTGAATTCTGGTAAAGCTAGGGAGGGCGCAGGTAACTACTTTAAGCACTGCCCACTCTTATTATCTAAGTCTCTCCTTGCTTTCCTTTTTCATTTTTGATTGGTCATATATTTTCCATGTCTTTTCATATCACTGGTAACTATTGTTTTTTTCAGGGTTCTATATAAGTCATCTGCGGGGGTCCTGCCCCTGCTGGGTCTGGAGTTTCCTGAAGGAGAGACGGATAGGCGAATGAAGGAACTTGCAACGAAATGATATAGATGGACACCTGCTTCTGGACAGAATGCCAATTTATTGTTAGTTAATACAGAGCTTTTATACCATTCGTAAAGGGGCAAGACAAAGAAAATTCCTTCACATACATATGCTTTAAAAGTTACCACCATCTAGCAGTTTAGAAGTGACAGACAAGCCAAGAACACCATCTACTTTCAGTTAATGAGTCTATCATAAAACCAAAAATGATAGTTTTAGTTCAAAGTCAATCAGTTGGGCCTCCAAGGCCGGCTCCCAACGTAAGATCATCTAAATTTCCAAAACCTTGTGAATAAGACCTGAACTCAGAATTATGGTCCTGGCAATTCACAATATATCTAAGAAAGGGGTAGCAAAACATAGCTGATGAAGGCAAATAAAATAAAAGTCAGGTGAAAAGTAAGATCTTAGAGCACGTCATACAGATAAAACTTGGCAACAGTGTCAAAGGTAGGACAGAAAGTAACATAGGTAAGAAATTCCACAAGAAAACCCTCTGATCAATCGTACTGGGCCATAACCATCTTCTTAACATGGTCAGGGACTGGATGACATGGGGAGAAGCGTGGTTCCTGGTCTGTCATTTGTGATCAACATTGTTCTCAACCCAGCCACTTGGGTACTTGCCCTCATTTTATGGCTACCATGGGCTTTGGTTTCAGAAAACTCAGATGCCAATCTCAGGTTAACTATTACTATGTGACTTTGGACAATTTAGCTATATTCTTTGAAACTCAGTTTAGATAAAGTTTACTCTACCTCATTGGGCTTACATTAAAAAATATATAGATTGATAATTTAATATATTTATTAAATATTGATTGATATTTAATACAATTATTAAATATCATATATATGGCTTACCTTCTTAAATATCACATAAGCGTCCAATAAGCATCCAATAAATGACTCTTTCTAAAATAACTTTAATCTATTAAACTGTTAGATTATTTTAAAATTTTCTAGTTCACACTTAGTGGTCCAGTTAGGTTTTCTTTTACTTTGGAGGAAAATAAAGGAAAAAAGAATAGACACAGATAATACAAAGATAAAATTAATTCTGTTTTGGCTTAAAGAGTCTTGCCTCATGTTTGCTTTGGTGCATTGAATGGAAACAAGTAAAAGATTGATTCTAATTAAAACTTGAAGTTAGGCCAAATGCAGTGGCTCACACCTATAGTCCCAGCACTTTGGGAGGCAGAGGCAAGAGGACTGCCTGAGCCCAGGGGTTTGAGATCAGCCTGGGCAACTTGGCAAGACCTTGTCTCTATAATAAATTAAGAAAAATTAGCCAGGCATTGTGGTGCAAGCCTGTAGTTCCAGCTATTTGGATGGCTGAGGCAGAAGGATCATCTGAGCCCAGCAGATCAAGGCTGCAGTAGCCATGAGCATGCCACTGTACTGTAGCCTAGGCAACAGTGAGACTCTGACTCAAAAACAAACAAACAAACACACACATACACACAGTGAAACTAGAATTTGCGAAAGAAGCAAACAGAAAGAAACCTCACAATTTCCTAACAAATTACAATCTCAAGAGAAATGAATAAATGGCAGCACAGTCTGACAGTCATGCACGTAAACCTCTTTTTATTTCTTTTTTTTTTTTTGAGTTGGAGTCTCACTCTGTCGCCCAGACTGGAGTGCAGTGGCCGCTCCCGGCCACTGCAGCCTCAACCTGCTGGGCTCTGGCGATCCTTCCGCCTCAGCCTTCCAAGTAGCTGGAACTACAGGCGCGCGCTACCAC
>CAUYQG010175341.1:0-27458 GCA_963574415.1 Tarsius wallacei | reverse complement strand
TCTTTCTTTGGGTTATAAATCTTGTTTTTAGGCTTAGGATTTGTGACTAATACCTGGTAAAAGAAGTTTCTGATTCTGTTTAAGCAAAGAATTGTTTTGAATATTTTTACTTATTATTTGTAGTTGTAGTTATGGTGTTTAGACATAAGGTTCTATAAGTTTATAATCATAGGCATAAGATTTAAGTCAGTGAAAGTTTATATTAAGTTATATGTAGGTGATTTATAAGTTTGTTTTTTAGGGTTTAGGATACATATTAAAGTTTTAGTATATAGAAGTTGAAGAGTTTAGATGTAGAATATAAGTCAGTAAAACAGATTTTATCTAACAACCGAAACTACCTTTAGGCCTGAAAAACATCACCGAGAAGCTTCTTCTAAGAAATAAGCTTCATCCTTAGAAATAAGATGTTCCAAATAGGAAGACAATGAAGGAATTCAAACAAGAGGAAACTACCAAAGGGGCTTGAAAGACCAGAAAGTTTTCAAGAAGAAACTCCTTGTCCATGAGAAAAGAAACATTTGCCAGGTGCTTTGGGAAGGGTCCTCAGGTGCACATTCTTCCACACAAAGACTGCTCCAAAGCCCTGGGCCAGAAACTGTTGTTCTGGCCCCCAGAGACTTCATTATGGATATAACCTGTTTCCCTGGATAATTTGAATAAGGAAGTTAAGTTTGTAAAGAGTTAAATTTGTTAGAAAGATCATAATGTGTATTAGTTAATTTGGGATATGAGTTCTGTTTTGTTTTTTTTTTTTGAGTTGGAGTCTAACCGTCGCCCAGACTGGAGTGCAGTGGCTGCTCCCGGCCACCGCAGCCTCGACCTGCTGGGCTCCGGCGATCCTTCCCCCTCAGCCTTCCAAGTAGCTGGAACTACAGGCGCGCGCTACCACGCCCGGCTAATTTTTTGATTTATTGTAGAGATGAGGTCTCGCTTGCCCAGGCGGGTCTGGAGTCTCGAACCCGCGGGCTCAGGCAATCCACTCACCTCAGCCTCCCAAAGGCGCAGGATTACAGGCTGAGCCACCGAGCCCGGCTAGTTTTTTTTCTTTTTGAATTGGAGTCTTACTCTGTCACCCAGGCTAGAGTACAGTGGCATGATCATGGCTCACTGCAGCTTCAACCTCCTGGGCTCAGGTGATCCTTCTGCCTCAGCCTCTTGAGTAGCTGGGACTACAGTTGTGCAGCGCACCACCATGCCTGGCTAATTTTTAAAAATTTGTTGTAGAGACAAGGTCTTGCTGTGTTGTCTAGGTTGGTCTTGAATTCCTGGGTTCAAGTAGTCCTCCCCCTCAGCCTCCCAAAGTACTAGGTTTATAGGCATGAGCCACTGCACCAGGCCTATTTCAAGTACTGAAGAATCTGCTTTTAGTATAATGTTATTTTTTATTTTTTTATTTTTTTTAGTTGTAGTCTTGCTCTGTCACCCAGGCTGGAGTGCAGTGGCATGCTTATGGCCATCCCACTGCTGGGCTCCAGTGATCCTTCCGCCTCAGCCTTCCAGGTAGCCAGAACTACAGGCATGCACTACTGTGCCCTGCTAGTTTTTTATTTATTGTAGAGATGAGGTCTTGCCGAGTTGCCCGGGCTGATGTCGAACCCACGGACTCAGGCAGTCCACTTGCCTCAGCCTTCCAAAGTGCTGGAATTACAGGCTGAGCTACAGATCCTGTCCAGTATGTTATATTAACTGCTTACTTATGAGTGTAAAGATAGGAGAATATATATAATTGACCATTTACACTTTATTTTTCTTAGAAAGTGAAATGGAAGATTCCTTAGCTACCTCTTCATCATCTACAGCTTCAAATAGTTCAGAGGAAAGCAAAGAGAGTTCAAGAGCTCGTGAATCCTCCTTACGTAGTGGGCTTTCCAGAAGCAGCAATCTCAGGGTGACCAGAACTAGAGCTTCTCAAAGAAAAACTGGTAAGAGACTCAGTGGTACTTTGGAGGAATGTATATCTAGAGAATCTATTAGTTATGCATCGAATGAATTCTTGATTTAATACATCTGCATATGATTAAATGTCCTTTAGCCTTTTAAATTTAGAAAGGAAATTAAAAATTTTGGCATTAAAAATTAAAAATCACTAAAATCATAAAGTTATTAAAAATGCTGAAATAAGGAAAACCTTTCTGATCTTCTTATTACTTTATTTATAGGTTCTGTTTCTTTAGAAAATGGATGTGGCAGAAAAGCCACTAGGAAGAGAGTCTATTTAAGTGACTCTGATAACAATTCATTGGAGACGGATGAAATTGTAAAACCCAGAGCTGGAAATAACCGAAAAGTCTTAAGGAAGTGTGCTGCTGTGGCTGCCAATAAGATAAAGCTAATGAGTGATGCAGAAGAGAATTCTAGCTCTGAAAGTGTCTGCTCTGGGCGAAAGCTGCCTCACCGTAATGCTTCTGCTGTAGCTAGAAAAAAATTATTACATAATTCTGAAGATGATCAGAGCTTAAAGTCAGAAATTGAAGAAGAGGAGCTAAAAGATCGAAATGAACCATCTCCAGTGTCTGATTCTCATGTTGCCCAGGATACTGTTGATGAATCTGATGAAAATGGAGATTCAGATTCAGAAAGTGACTTGCGAGTAGCCCGGAAAAATTGGCATGCTAATGGTTACAAGTCCCATACTCCAGCAACTTCTAAAACAAAATTTCTTAAAATAGAGTCGTCTGACGAAGACTCTAAAAGTCATGATTCAGATAATGGATGTAGTAGAATTGCTGGCCCATCAACATCTGGGCAGAAACTTAAGGCAGAGAATGTCTCCGAGGAAGCAGATTCTGAACCAGGAAAATACGGTGATAGGAAACACAATACATTTCACAAGAATGCCAATATCTTTAAGAAAGCAAAGATCTTGAGTGATTCAGAGGACTCTGAATCTGAAGAACAAGATAGAGAAGATGATAAATGTCATAAAATGAAAATGAATTCAATTTCAGGAAATCTGAAATGTGACCCTTTTGCTGTGTCCCAGTGTTTGCCAGATCATGTATCTGAAACTGATTCAGATTCAGATAATGAGAAAACAAAAGAGAAACCAAACAGTCTTATGAAAGGTAATTCAAAACATTTATCTTTGCTCACTGATTTAATCTCACAGTTCTTTTTCTCCCTATTGTATATTAGTTGATTTGTTTTTCCCTAGAAACTTTGCTAGCAGTTTCTCTCTCCTACACATAATATTAGCCTTTTCTGTGCATCCTTCATATTCCTGTGTGCATGCATAACTTTTTATTGAGTACACTTTAGTTTCATTCACTAGCCCAGGAGTTCAAAACCAGTCTGGGCAACATAGTGAGACTTTGTCTCTACAAAAAAATATTAGCTGGGTTTGGTGGCACATGCCTGCACATACCTGTAGTCCCAGCTACTTGGGAAGCTGAGGCAGAAGGATCACCCGATTACCTGAGCCCAGGAGGCTGAGGCTGTGGTGAGCCATAGTTATGTCACTGCATTCTAGTTTGGGTGGCAGAGTGAGACCCCAACTCAAAAAACAAACAGAGCAGAAGACAGCTATGTTAAGATCAACCCTTTGCATTCGATGTCCCCTCAGAGGGGATGTTGTAAATCTAGCAAACCACTCAGATGTTCCCTTTAAGGGGACATAAAGAGATTGCTGGACACACTTACGTAAGTGCAAATTTTTTAAAAATGTGTGTTTCCTTGAAGTTTTCCATTCAAATTTCATGAAAAAGCAAAGAGATGAAATATATACTGAGATATGATTGATAAATTGATGAAGTGGTTTTCAGAAGTCATGAGTGTGTCCTTCTACATTGTCTTCAAACAACAGACTGGACAATAAATTACATGTTATTAATGTGGGAGGAGAAAATGAGACTGCTTGAATAGAAGAACACCAGCTGGAAGATGTCAAACAGATTACTATTGGAACAACATATATCAATGAACCTGCATTGCCTGTTAGTGACTGTTTCACACATTACCACATATTAGAAGAATATAATATATATAATATAAGAATATAATATAATATTTTGATTTTTTTGGTCATAAACTCCTCAATGTCCAGAATTCTATTATAAGCTAAATCTCATTACAAAAAAATGATTGGTTCCAGTGCTATACTATCTAATATGAAATGATTAGTTTTTCCCCATTTTGTAAAAAAGTGCAGTCAGGTTGCTGTGATCCATGAGATGTCTCTGAGTGCAAAGGGTTAAAAATAGTTGTGTGATTGGAACTTTGTGGAGTTAGGGTTAGGGACTGTTTCAGGAAGACTGAATGTTAAGTGATTTGTTTGTACAGTGGTAAATAGAGTTTAGTCATACTCATGTTAACATTACAGTTTCAGGAGCATGGGATGTTATTGATCAGAATGTGTTTGTAAATGATGTTTAGGCTGAAAAAGTCACTGCTTTAGAGTACAGTCATGCACTGCATAACAACAGTAGTCTCAAAAGATTATAATGGAGCTCAAAAATGCCTACTGCCTAGTGATGATGTGCCAGTCGTAAAGTCAAAATCATAGCGCAGTACGTTACCTTTCCTATGTTTAGATAGATACACAAATACTTACCATTGTGTTACAGTTGCCTGCAATATTCAGTACAATAAAGTACTGCACAGGTTTGTAGCCTAGAAGCAATAGAGTATACCATATAACCTAGGTGTGTAGTAGGCTGTATCATCTAGGTTTGTGTAAGCACACACTTTGATGTTGCCTATGATGGACCCATCTAATGATGCATTTCTCAGAACATATTGTTAAGCAGTGCATGACTATATTAAGAGGTGTGGATTACCCCGTCCACTGCCCTATTCCTTATAATTAGTGAGAATTCTGGACTTGTTTAATATTTTGAACATATAATTTCTTTAAGCTTAGTTACTTTTTTATTAAAGATTAAAAGAAGACTACTCTTAATTTTTAGATTCTACATCACAAGACGATGGACAAAGCAGAAAAGTTTCCAGGAAGAGAGTTTGTTCCAGTGAGTCAGACAGTAATTCAAAGGTAGTTAAGAAATCATCAAAAGCCCAGACGGGTCTTCTGAGGATTACTCGAAGATGTGCAACTACAGCTGCCAATAAGATTAAGCTTATAAGTGACGTAGAAGACGTCAGTTTGGAAAATGTACACACTAGAAGCAAAAATGGAAGAAAGAAAACCCTCCATTTTGCTTGTTCCACTGTAAAGAAGAGATTGAGTGATTGTGAGGGACGTGTAACCTGTGCAGTGCCAAGTGAACAGTATGACTGTGAAGGTAAGCCACCTGATGATCCTGACTCCGAAGGTAGTACAAAAGGTATTATTCAGTCTCTAAATGGAAACTCAGACTCTGAAGATGTGTCGAATTCAGAACATAAGCACAGCCATAACAATATTCACAAAACAAATGCAGCTTCTAAAACAAAAAGTTCCTCTATTGGGTCTTCAGAAGAAGATTCAAAGAGCCATAATTCAGGGTGTGAGACTGATAGGAAATTTTCTTCTGAGCCAACTTTGGCACAAAAAACTACTGCAGAGAATAACTTTGAAGAGGAACTGAACTATGGGCTACGTAGGTGGAATGGCAGAAGACTCAGGACCTATGGAAAGGCTCCTTTCAGTAAGGCAAAAGTGATTCATGATTCACAGGAGGCAGTAGAGTCGGAAATGAAAAGGAAACGATTGCATCCTGAATTGGAAAATGTGAAAATTTCTGAAACAACCAGGAATTCAAAGTTTGGACCTGACGCTAGTCCCAAATCATCAGATTTGGTATCTGTAACTGAATCAGATATTGACTGTACTGATAATACAAAAACCAAAAGGAGGAAAACGAAAGGAAAAGCAAGAGTAGTTAGAAAAGGTAAAACTTTTACAGCTAACATATCTAAAACTGTGAGACGTCAAAGACAAAGCAAACGTCCTAGGTTAAATGTGGATGATAATGACTGGGAGGATTTGGACTTTGCAAAATCTAAGAGAGTTCTTCGACGTTCAAAAATAAAAACGAGAAATCAGGGTAGAAGGACTGTGAGATACCATGATGGGGATGATGATAGAAGCTTAGAAAATGTGTTAGATTTCAATGATTGCACCTTATGACCTTGAGGGAGTACCAGTTCATTTAAGAGGAAATGGACTGAATTTATGGTGAAAGCTGGCTGTTGAAATTATTTTTTTGTCTTACAATTCAGGGAATATATTTATATTTTTCTATGAAAAGTTATGAATGTGACTAAATCATGACTGTTATTTTTATTTGCACTTGCTGGTCTTTGTAGCAGCATTCAGCACAGGTGCCAAAATATGCTTCATTTTGGGGGCAGATCTATTTTGACAGTATTTGACTATATATAGCAGGAATTTGAAATACGTTGAACACTAGACA
Source organism: Tarsius wallacei (assembly GCA_963574415.1). Lineage (NCBI taxonomy): Eukaryota > Metazoa > Chordata > Mammalia > Primates > Tarsiidae > Tarsius > Tarsius wallacei. Next base: position 21,105 of record CAUYQG010175341.1, on the reverse strand, counting down.
TCCTGGTTGTCAAAACCAGTGAGCATTAATTTCATAGTAGCACATCACGCAGTTTTTTTTCTAAATTTGTGAAGAGGATGCAGTTTCTAAGCCCTGTCCTAAGGTAGTATAACAATTTCACAACCTATGTTTACAGATTCTTCATAAACGTTATGTGCATACTGACATTATAATCATGGGAGGTGTAACCATGATTAGTAGGCAAGGTACCTACCACTTTTTTTTTTTTCCTTTCCCTGGCTACTTGAGTAGAATGCATTATACTAGATCTGGTCATGTTAATTGGAATGGTTTCCAATTTTCTTTTCAAATGCTGTTGGTTCTTTGTCCTTTTCTTTCTTTTTAAGGAAAACATGATCACTTTTATTTCATAGACTTTAATTTATAAACTGCCGGTAAAGTAGTTTTAATATTTTGAATGCATATTTTAAACCCTTAAAGCCAGAGCATAGTCATAGCATTTTCTTTTAAAATGTGCACTAACAGAATGCTATATAATTTGTCTTCTATCCAAGATCTCCTGGTTTCCATTGTAAGGAATATAACCAAAATCTTGCTCTTCCATAATCTTACTCTGTGAAATAGAGGAGTTTGTGTGCCTTAGATTTAGGAAAAGTGTGTTCTTTAATAGAGTGTACAGGGCTAAAAGAGTATTTAAGTTAATATGTAGATTTCCCCCATCTGTATTGAAATTGTAGAGTTAAGTTGTGTTAAGAGTGCAATTGCAAATCTTATCCATATAGGACATAATTGTGTCATTCTCCATCTCTTTGTTTTAGTTTACTGCTGCCATGTGCAATCCTGAGCATTCTTTGCTGGGACAACTAAATGTAACTTTATTAATGACCTTTGGTCTAAATATAAGAAACTGTCATGTTTTGTTGGAAAATTTTATAATCCATTTAAAGTGAAACTTTATCACATCATCAAATACTATAGTATACTTATTTTCTAGCCAAATACTTGATAGGTTATGCTACTCCAGTGTAGATGGCCATTCCTAGCTTGTTTGTGCCTGAAGATGGACTTGATTCAAATGGTTTACATATTTAGTAGGTAAGGAATACGTTACAGTACCCCACCTTTTAAGTTATTTGTTGGCCCAATTGTGTTTGACTTGAGACAAAATTACCCCTTTTCTCTGTGTATCCTTGAGGTGGCAGATAAGGAGAAGCATCGGACTCTGGTATCAGTGTTTGAGAATGTTCTTAAGTATTCCTACTGTTTAGTTATCTGTTCCTTTTAACATGGTAGGAGGTACTTACTCTTTCTACTATGATGTAGGGAAGGATATTTTTCGACTTTATCAACTGAGATAGGTAGGATACCTTCCTTTCATTTGGTGGCTTAGAGAGCTGTCATTACTTCAAAACTACAGTGCTTTTTTTTCCTCAAAACTTGTGTTAAGTGTATAGTAGACAGATTGATTCACAATAATTGTCCCTTGACTATTGACCTGAAAAAATTAATGGATGCCTTTTTACTTTTCCTAGTTTTAAGACCTGGTGATAGGTGTCATATCCATTAATTTATTTAAACTCTTCTTAAGCTTCTCTGTTTTATAATCTGTTCTCAGGGTTATAACTCCATGTTTACCATTATCTGCAAAAAGGTACCACAAATATTCATAAATAAACATGGAATACATTCATAAATACATAAATTATTTTGGTAAAATAATACTTTGACAGTTTAGGCTTCAATCTTTGGACTGAATTAACTGGTCACTGTTGGTCATCCATTACTAATTTTTCTTTTAGTCCAAAATGGTTAGATTCTTGTGCAGTATTTTGGTTTAATCAGGTTTGGTTTCACTAGAAGCAGCAAGAATGGGCCTTGTGTCTTTAAAAGCATGGCTGACAATGGAAGCTTTTCAAGTTCTCAAATAAATCTAAAGGATAATGGAGAAAATCATTCTTATGGGTTTTTTTGGTTATGGTGCTATTCCTAAGGTTAACTTTGAATATGTGACAAACTCCTAAGTACCTTTAAAAAAAATTAATAAATCATTAATAGTTAAAATGTTTACATTGAGCACTAGAACATGTTTGACTTTTTTCTACTTTATGTGAAATGTGCAGGGATTTAATGCACAGGTGTACTTTAATGTTTAGGATCAGTTTGTATTTTTCTTGAGAAAAAGACAAAGAGTTACAATTTGAATGTGAACTGATCCAGTAATAAGTGCTGTAGTTGTTTTCACTGCACTTGAAGTTCAACTTAATGGTGTATAGGAAAAAAAAAAAAAGACTTTTTTTTTTTTTTTTAACTCTGGTTGTTGATGTCCAAAGTCCTGTGATTTTGTTACTCATTTATGATTTTAAAGTACTCACATTTGATCTTTGCTTTCTTTGAAAGACTAATATTACCAACCATATTAAGGAAAAGTATTTCAAACACTTAAAATATAGATGAAATTTAAAAAGCATTTTTTCCATGTCCTATTTATTTATAAAGGGTATACTAACAATGTAAAGTAACTTATTAATAAAAGGAAAAGTTTATCCCATATACAGATAATTCCTAGGTTTGGTCACTCTGCCTTTGTTTAGAGAAGAATATCTGATTAAATCATTTCTCAGATTAGTAATACTTGGAAATAATACTATTCACAATTATATATAGCAGTTATTAACAGATAGTAAGTTACAACAGAAAAGTTTCTTTCAAATAGAGTTGTACCTAAAAAGGCAATTGGTTTTATAAGAAAATGAAGGGAAAGAACTTATGTTTTAATTAAGAAAAGGCACTTCAAAACCTAGAAATGCAAATGGAAAAAGGGGTTATAAAACAAACTAACAAAACATCATCTTGAGGGTATAACTGGCCATAAATTAAGATGCATCACTAAGCCCTTTGCATTTGATGACCACTGAAGTAGAACTTCTTATTTAGAATGACATTGGGTGCACACTACGTTCCCTGTCTCTCTTCTAGACATTTTTTTTCTGTAAAATAGTACAAATTATTAACCTCTTTGTATAGTATTAAAAATCAAATTGGAAGGATTTTAAGTTCTTCTGTCAATACAAGTTGAATTTGTGCCAACGGGAAAAAACCCTACAGGTTTTGTATATCAGTAGAATGCAAAAACATTGTTAAAGGTGCATACAGTGTTTTTTGTTTTCCTTTCTACTCCATTGTATTAATTTTTGATGAACTTTTAAATGGCTAGAAAAAAGTCTTTTTGCTTTACGCTTCTTATAATTGAAATAACCAGCTTCATTCTTTTCATCAGTAAGTCAATATATTTACTTTACCAGAAGTCTTGAAGTTGTCACCAAAATACTCTAGTTTCCTTACATTTTATGGAAATTATAATTCAATTATTCTGGTATGATGGAGTTACAACAAATCATTGTAGACTTTTTAACCTGTTGATTATTATTGAAGTTATACCTCTGAACTTCTGCTGTGGATATCGGGGAATAATAAAGCAGAAACCCTAACAACTTACCAGTTTGGAACTATGGGAACATAAGGAATAAATTTGTCAAAACTAGGGAGAAAATGGAGCATTGTGGGAACATTTCATCCAACTAGATTACAAAATATTCTACTTGTAGCTCAAATTATGAATTAATAATAAGGATTGAAAAGTAAAGAATATAATGCTGAGGGACTGTGTTGTCTTTTATATTTTAAGAAAGTTTTTAAAAGTTCTTAAATTACAGGTATTGCCAAAGGATATGTGGAAATCCTCAAAATTAAGATATATTTACCAGTCTTTTTAATCTGCCAAGTTGGTTCCTAATACATTGTTAAATTAATAGAAAAATATCAAGATTCTTCATTGATATCTGCTCAAGTATTGGTTTTCTGAATTTGATGGAGAGAGAAGGAGAGTCGGAACATTTGGATCCTATAAGGTTGCAGACTCTGTCTTTGGCAGCATGTAAATAACTGTAGACTATACATCTTATTTCTCAAGTATGGTGGGACTGATAGTTTCATTGAATTAAATAATGCTGCCATATATTTTCTGGTCATATCTTGGATTATTAAGTCAGTTTTAAGGTACATTTTATCATTTATTAAAGTTTTTAAATGAGAACTTTGGATTGTCAAAGAGAAGAGATTGCAATCTAATTGACCTAACTGAAATGAGATATGACGAGTTAGAGCTAGTGCACGTATGGACTATAGCAGCTTTGAGCTAGAGCGCGTATGGACTATAGCAGCTTTATCCCTTTGTTCCACAAAGTAAATCATTTAGAAATTACTTTTTTGGTCAGTTGTTAAAGGCTAAAGGGATCTTTAATTTTTAACATATTTAAGTTAATTTTCTAAGTATGTGGACTGCACATACTTGTACACATTCATTTCACTTCCAAAATTCCAACCATATTATTACAGAAGCCTGTCCAGGAAGCAGATCCTTAATTTTCCACCCACACACATGATCTGTAATGTTCTAAATTAACTAATTCACCTAGGAACCAGTTTTTAGTCACTTGCTGAATAAAATAGTAGTAGACTAATTTACTACAGTAAATTTAGCATTGCTATCTTAAGCAAAAGGCTTACCAAAAAAAAATTACTCCAAGTCAAATGCATTCTAACTGATTAACTCCATACGGTCTGTGGTATGCAATTTCCCTTCCAACTGATGTTTACTTCTTGTCCTAAGTAATTTCTTCTCATGCAGGCAGAACACAGGGCTGCAAGTTATAGGTATAAGCTTGGGGTGGGGGGGTGGGGGCTGAAGTGAGTCAGGAGCTATGCTTGAGAAAGGGGTTTGTCACTGGATTATCTGTGGCCCTGCTTCTTTACATTAATAAAGTAATAGGATAGGTTGAAAACCCAGTATTCTCATACTTTATTCTGCCTACATTTAGTAAGAAATGCTCTACGGTATCCTTTAAAAAGTTAGTTAAGCACATAAGGTCCCTGAATTCTTCAAAAAGCTTTATTATTAGTTTTTTACAATATAATTGCAATAGCCATTACATTATGATGAGCTAGATTAGCTGTAGCTTCAAAATAAAAATGTAAGGTTGTGTGGTGCCCATCTGAGTAAATCGAACCCTAAAGATAATTAGTGAAGAACTATACTAGTACTCGGAATCATTTCTGGCAGTCTCTTGACCTGATGCTGTCATATGTTAGAAGTTACAACTGCAGTCTTACTAGTTCTTCCTAGAAAATGGAAAAATGTTCAAAATCATAGTGAATTACAGATATTTTATTCTGCAGCTATCCTCTAAAGATACTTTAGTTTATGGAAACTTCTGCTTTGGAGGGATGAAGAACACTGATAAATGCTATTTGCTTTCTGAGTTTTGGAGTTATTTTATTGCTTATCAGTGAAGGGCAGACAAGAGAGGACATCTCAAACCATTTCTGATAAAAGGCTTGCTTGAGGGAGCTTGTAGTTAGCAACTAGAAGGTTAAGTCACTATGTGAATTTGATTTATCCATCAGCCACTGTAGCCAATAATGTCAAGACTAATAGTTTGTGAAACAGGCTAGTATATTTTCATACTTGGACATTCTTTTCTTATTCTCAAATTTGTTTTAAATGCCCCAATTTAAAACATGCTGATAAGATTAAAAGTTTCTACAGTAATGATGTAAAGTTTACTTTGGATCTAGGAAAACCATTTTGTGTGTTGAAAGATAACTGGTGCAAAATTTATAGTAGGGTAGCTAAAAAAAAAAAAAAAAAGAAATGTCATACTTGTAATGAATAATTTTTAAAATGTAGAAACTAGAGATTAATGTCTTGAATCAGAACTGTCATGTCTATATCCAAGTTTCTGCTCACCACAGACCATCATAGATCTGTAGATTATAAATTAAAAGGTCACCCAGGTAAACTGTCATGGAGTGCTACCACAGATGTACATTTGTATACTACTCATGTGTTTTTGCCATACCCAAAATAGAGAGTCATTGACAGGAAAGCAACAGTGCCTCAAGCATTCATTGACTTTCCCAACACATGTGACTGACATGAGACCATCTGGGACAACAGGACTTGTAGGATTGTAGTGACGTCTTAGTATTAAAGGGCACCGTCACAGAGTATTATTAGAGCAGCATCCTCCAAAGTTTTTAATTAAGCTTGTACCCTAACACAAAAATTAAACTTATCTCAAACCCTGAGTTATTCTGTATGTATTTCTAAAAACTTATGTAGTTTTCTCAAGGAGAATAAAGCACTTTATAATTAGCCTAGTTTCCAGTAATAAACAATGACTTAAAAGCATGTATTTTTAAAATTTTCCCACAGTCTCTCTTTTGTCTTTATCAGGTTCTGTTTTTATCTTTATTTTTCTATGAAATTTCAGTTTTCTAAGACTTAAGAAATACAGCTTTATCAAGTTGGAGTTGCATATAATTCATCAAATTCTCCCTCCTCTTAGCATGGTTCTTTGTCCAAGAGTTTCCATTTCCTTTAACTTTTTTTTTTGGAATTAGCCTCTCACTGTAGCCTCAACTTCCTGGGCTCAGAATCCTTCTACCTCAGCTTCCCAGGTAGTTGGGACTACAAATGAGTGCTACCACATCTGGCTAATTTTTAAAATTTTGTTGTTGTTATTGTTGAGACACAGTCTTGCTATGTTTTCAAACTCCTGGGCTCAAGCAATTCCACACTTCCACCTCCCTCCCCCCCCCCCCAAAGTGCTGGAATTACAGGCATGAGCCACTGCACCTGGTCTAAAATATTTTTTAAGACTTAATTTTAGTTGTTTTTTTCTTTTGCAGAATATTAACTTCTCCATTATTCTGGATGACAAACATTTATTAAAATGTCTTAGAACTAGTATTTACTAGGTTTCTAAATTGTCAGTATAGGTACTTCTATCACACATCAGAAAGGAATTAGTTTCTGCAACTTAAGTCATTTTGTTACAAGGAAATTTTTATTTGAAATAGGATCTTATCTATACTATTCAGCTGGGTGGGTATGTTGGGAAGGAGCCACTGGTCTAATGTTTTTTTCCAGAGTGCAAATGGTGCAGTTAGTTGATCGATGATAGTATATTATCATGCTGTAAAAGTATGAATTTTACCTTAATTCTATATATTTTAAAATGTTGATTTACCTTTTGTAGCATATTAATTTATATTCTAGCATTTGTCTAACACTGATCTGTTGAAGATTCATTTTGCATATGGGGTTGATTTGTTGGAGATACTAGTTCCTTATTTTAAAATGCCTAAGAAAAAAGTCTTGAAAGTAGTAAAAACAGTGCACTTTAAGCCACCTCTCTTCCCACAGATCCCAACTAAAGGAGGTAAGGACATGCTACATGGGAATAATCGTAGTGATGATTTTAGCCTGCTAAATGGCCATGTACAATGCCTGGTGACTTACACTGAACAAGATGTAGGGTCTTTAGAAATAGAATTTCACTGGAAAAATGTGTGAATCACATAAGTTAATTGGCAGAAAGGACTAGCATGTGTGGCAAGGTTGCTTTGAATAAAGTATTTCCTAACAATACTTCCTAACAGAAAGCTCAACTTTGAAATGAGCTTCATAGACTTAAGGGAAAATATGAAGGGCTTTCATTGTGAGGGTAGAGTACATCCTCATAATCCTGGCTATATGAACATGTCAACCTACATAAGCAGTTTTTTTGTTTTTTGTTTTTTAAACCTGTACTCATTTGTCGGCTTAGAGACAAAAGGACCAACATCTCCATAAAAGAATAAGGTTGGTAGTTTCACTGCTACATAATAATACTGTTACTTGATAGTAACCAAAAAAGCCCATATTTTATATTACTGAGTAATAAAGAGAATAACATGGTGGAGTCCCACAGAAGTCTATTTTGGATGCAAGATACCAGTTGTGCTTATTTTAGTGATCTATAGCCTGTCCTTAAAGACTGCTAAATGCCTGGAAACTTCAGACAGCATCATGTAAACTCACGCCCATCAAGGCTATTGTGTCTCTTTAAAGCAATTTTAGGTAGTCTGACTGTTCATGGCTGCAAGACTATCTAGCTCACAAATAAGACCTAAAATTCAGGGGCCAGTGAACTTTGGATGCATAAAAAGAAATACCACTTCTAGTATAGAAGACTTGTTTGTGAAATGTGAAAATCTGGCTTTGAGACATTGGCAAAAATAAAAATATGTGAGCCCTCCGGAGTTTTGTAAATGTGGCATAGTTGGCCTGACATCACATAGCTCCTCTGCACAACCCCAGTGTGATCACAAGCCACCCCTTAAAAACTGCTTCCGTCTGCTTGAAGGACTTCTCCAGAGTGCTTTTTGTCCTGCCTTTTGTCTGGCAAATGCCTTCATAGTTTTTAGCTCTAATCTAACATAAGATTTTCTCAAAGGAGGCCTTCCCAGGATGGGCACAGTGGTTTACGCCTGTAATCCCAGCACTTTGGGAAGCTGAGACAGGAGGACGAGACCAGCCTGGGACGTAGTGAGACCCATCTTTGTTTAAAAAAATAAAAGAATTTTGATCCGGGTGCAGTGACTTGCTTATACTCTCAATACTTAGAGAAGCCGAGATGAGAGGCCTGAGTCCAAGATCAGCCTGAGCAATGTAGAGAGACCTGTCTCTTAAAAAAAAAATCTTAGGCTAGGTTAGGCTTCCAGTCTGTGTTCTCATAGCACTCTGTACGTTTTGGTTTTGTAAAACAACTATACATGTGTATGAGTGTAATTACTTCTAGAATCTTTATCCTAATCCTACATGTGGAGCACATGCCTTGGTAAGAAAATATCTGGCCAGGTGCGGTGGCTCAAGCCTATAATTCCAGCACTTTAGGAGGCAGAGGTGAAAGGACTGCCTGAATCCAGGGGTTCGAGACCAGCCTGAGCAACTTGGTGAGACCTTGTCTCTACAGTAAAAAAAAAAGGCTGGGCATGATGGTGCATGTCTGTGGTTCCAGCTACTTGGAAGACTGAGGTGGAAGGATCACCTGATCCCAGTAGGTTGAGGCTGTGGTGGCCGTGAGTGTGCGTGCCACTGTACTCCAGCCTGGGTGATAGACTCTGACTCAAAAAAAAAAAAAAAAAAACCTGAATAACAATACAATTAGGATTTAATAATTTCAATTATATAATGCTCATACTTGAAAAAAGTGAATTTTGGATTAAAGTCACATTTCAGTTATATAAAAGTCAATGTACAATTTCTTTTTGTCTACTAGTTACCAGTTTCACTTTTTTTGAATAAAGGAAATACTGACCTTGGAATTAAGACTTTAAGGATTCTTTGAAGTCAGAGTTGATGCTGTGTCATCAGTAGCCATGATGGCATTTTCTTTGTGATTAGGTTTTAGGGAAATTATTTCAGAACTTCGATTGAATAAAGTAGTTTAACACAGAAGATTAGAGATGGTACCAAAAACTTAAAGCACGTGGTTCTGCTTTAAAAATACGGATCTTGGCCGGGCTGGATGGCTCAGCCTGTAATCCCAGCGCTTTGGGAGGCTGAGATGAGTGGAATGCCTGAGCCCGCCGGGTTCGAGACTCGGCCGGGCCACTTATGGCCGGGCCACTTGGTGAGACCTCGTCTCTACAATAAATAAAAAATTAGCTGGGTGTGGTGGCGCGCCCCTGTAGTTCTGGCTACTTGGAAGGCTGAGGCGGAAGGATCACCGGAGCCCAGCAGGTCGAGGCTGCGGTGACTGGGAGCTGTCACTGCACTCCCAGTCTGGGCGACTGTGTGAGTGAGACTCCAACTCAAACAAAACAAAACAAAAATACGGATCTTGAAGTGCTTTTTGATTAGTGGCTTTATGATGCAGAAGGAACTTTTAAGCCCACTCTTACAAGTCTGCTACTTTTTTTAAAGTGACAGTTATCCTTATAGCTGTAGGTAAGAAAATGTAAGATGATATCAATTTCAAAAACCTTTAGTATTATCACTTATGTTTTTAAAATTTCTTGTGTAACTGAATTTTAAAATTTATTGTTTAGGCATGAGGAATGTTGATGAGGAATGTTAGTAAAATCTTGTATTACAAGATTTTTGCATTTACTTGAACTTTCACTCATTTTTCAGAATCTGTTCCTAGAGACAGAGAACCCAATACAAAAATGAGAACATGTATGCGTAATCAGAAGGATGCAGTGCAAATGCCTAGTGAAACTCTGAAAGCAAAAATGGTACCTGAGAAAGCTCCCCGCAGATGTGCTACTGTTGCTGCAAATAGAATAAAGATAATGAGTAATCTTTTAAAAGAAACGATTTCAGGACCAGAAAATGTCTGGATTAGGAAGAGTAGCAGGAAACTGCCCCATCGAAACGCTTCTGCTGCGGCTAAGAAAAAGTTACTGAATGTTTATAAAGAGGATGATACAACCATAAATTCTGGAAGTGAAAAAGAGCTAGAAGATATTAATAGCAAAATGGTTTTTTTAAGGCGGTTCAGATCCTGGAAAGAAAAAGCACAATAGTGACTGAGAATGCAGAAGTGGAATCTGAAAACAATCAGTCCACAAGTAAACTGGCAGTTGCATTCTGCTCCTAGCTCCAAAGTTAGTCCCTTATTGGCATCTTCTGAGGAATTTTCTATTAATAAAAGCCATAATCCAGTGGTTCAGAGTAGGAGGAAGGCTTCCTCCCTGTCAGCCCTTGTACAGACATGCACTATAGGGAATTCTGAGGAGGAAATAGATTGTGGAGCATGTAGTTGGTGAGGTGGGAAGAAACGGCAAATGGCCTACTATGAAATTACTCCTTTCAGAAAGCAAGGACCTCAAAGAAATCTCTTGATTCTTTAGGGGAAGAAAATAATGAGAAGTGTACAGAGTATGTAGGAAGAATTTCAAGGACTGAAAAAATTAAAGTTGTCATCCTGATGCTAATGTAAGGTTCTCCATTTGAGTGTAAACATTCAGAGCACCGTGACCTTGGTATCAATACTGAAATCAGGAAAAAAAAAAAAAAAAATCAGGCACATTTCCAAAGGAAGTGCTAATGAGTCTATTTGACTTTTAAATAAAGCAAGAATGTTACTCAGATCCAGCCTTTTTAATTCACATCCCCCCTAAAGGTAAAAAACAACTTATTTTAGAAGGACCAGGGGATTCAATGCCAGATTTGCTGACCATTGAGTTCTGAAATAGAGTGCTGGAAATAAAGTCCATTCATGTCTTATTTTGTTTATAATATCAGAGTTCATTCTGAATGATGACTACTTGATATGACTAATTCAGGGAATATGTATTTTTCTATGAAAGCTATGAATGTGACTATCACAGCTTTTCCTTATTTCTATTTTTACGTAGCAGCATTTACAGAAATGCCAAAATGTGCCTCTTTAAGAGGCAGGTTTAGTTTTAATCAGATAATAAAAAGTATAGCTTAAGATCAAAACAGTCATATTTTTAGATGATAAAGTGAAATTCTATCTTATGTTTATTGCACCTTAAAAGTTAGAACTTGAAGACTGAGCAAATTTGTTACAGTCTCATCCCGAAAAACTTTCATGGCAGCATTGTGGCCTATTTCATCATGGCCTTTGCTAGGATTAGAAAATCTTGTTATGGTACAAACAAGAATTTATTTGCAATGGGGTCTAATTTGTTGTTAATAGGTATTTGTTGAAATTAAGATTGCCAGAATAATGAATGCATTGTCAAATCTTTTTAACATAACGTGTTACTGGAAAAATTGTTAGGAGCAAGTTGTTTTCCCATTTAAAAATCTGTGAATATTAATATATGATTTGCATGTGTAAATCTGGAAAAGTCAAATATAGAAATCTAGGAGTTTCTATTCTTTTTTTTATTAAGTCTAATGCATATTTTTTCATTATACAGATGAACCAAGTGTCTAGATTGCTTGAGAAGTTTGTGGTTGCATGTCTGTTTAAAAAAAGGCTTTTTTTCTTTAAAGCATACGTCAGAAATTCTAACCTATAGGGTCTGTCTGAGTCCTTTGCTCTTTTTGTAGTATACTTTCATCTGAAATACTGATCCCCACTATCTTGTTACTAGTACAGGTGAGAAAGGGAAGAATCCCTAATCGGTTACTATTTTAGGTGCATGGATTTTCATTTTTGAGCTCAAATGAAACGCTTAAACTGATTTCCAGTCCCAAATTTAAACATAATTTACAATGTACATTTCTTGGGTATAGTATATCCTCAACAAATAACTTAAAATGAAATATTTAAGTCTCAATGAAGACTATTTTATGCAAAGTTTTTTTTTTTTGGCAATTTAAGTGTAATAAGAGAACTTAAGCTTTGAATTCATAATTTAATTGGTGGGGTTAATTTCTGTCAGTATTTGAGATTATGTATTAGTCTTTCATAAAGGAATAACCTTTTCTGGCTTAGAATTTAATTTGGCCGGGCATGGTGGCTCATGCCTGTAATCCCAGCACTTTGGGAGGCAGAGGTGAGAGGATTGTCTGAGCCCATGGGTTCGAGACCAGCCTGGGCAACTTGGTGAGACCTCGTCACTACAATAAATAAAAAAAAATTAGCCGGGCATGGTTGTTCATGCCTGTAGTTCCAGCTACTTGGAGGGCTGAAGCAGAAGGATCACTGAACCCAGGAGGTCCAGGCTGCAGTAGCCTTGAACATGCCACTGCACTCCAGCCTGGGCAACAGAGTGAGACTCCTACTCAAAAGATAATAGTAATAATAATAATAATAAATTAATTTGAACATATTTGCCTTTTTTTTAAGTGCTTGGTCTAAATTTATTGTAACTGCATGAGATAAGTATTTGTCTAAAACTTAACATTCGTGTAAAACTGTTCTTTCTGAGATGTATGTAGAATTTAAATCATGGCCAAGTGTATTACCATTGCCCTGTTTACAATAATTTTAATTAGCTTTGCATAAAATAGTACTTCATAATGAAACTTTCATAATGAAATTGTGAAATCAATTGAAGATCTTACTGGTAAAAATGACAAATTATTTAGCAAAAGGACTAAGACAAAGACATGCCCAAACAGCCTTTTTATTCAGTCATTATATTAGACCAATTAACCCAGGAATCCTAATGTAGTCTTAAGCCATATTGGCCATCTTGTGTGTTCTATCTCACTAAGGATATATGCAAAATTTCCTAAATAGCAAGCAGTTGGTTAGCAATTTGGTCTTCGTTCGTTTATTCTTAACAATTTGGTCTTCATTTGTTTTTATTCTTAACTGTTCAATTTTGCTTCAAAACCTAAATTTTTTGCAATGGCTGTGTAAAATTGCTAAATACTGATTTTATGTAAATGATTTTGCTGTTTATTCACATCTTAAACAAGATGTTTCTAGCAACTTTGAGATTTTTAGTCTCTAGAGACTCCCTCTGAACCCAAAGTAATACTTTGTGACTATTGACAAGGTGCCAAAATACAGGCAGTACCACATATTTTAGCACAACTAAATCTAGGAAACTATATATTATTGTAATACTGTATATTTTCCTTTTCAGTTAAATTATGGGCTAGTTGTCCCCTTTTTCTCTTGCTTGGAACAGTGCTCCTTAAACTTTGTCTTCCAGTACATTTAAAAGAGAACCAATTCAAAACTAGAATCACATACTTTGCTAGTATGAACAGCTATTTTTAAAAAAAATTTGTATTAGTTATAAATGGCCAAGTAAAAAACTTTTTTTACATTCTCATTAAAATGTTTTTTAGATCAGCTTGACAATCATCAGCTCTTGAAATGTGAATTTCTATTGCTAGAGTAAAGGTCTCATTTTTATACTACCACGAAGCATTGTATTTCTTCCTGCCCGTCTATCGCCCAATGTCCACCGTCCCGAGGGCTCGCCTGGCCCCTCCGCTAGCCGCAGCGGGGCGCTCATGCAGGCGTCCGTTCTGGTCCTCAGAAGCGCCCCAGGGCCGCCAGCTACCTGGGCGACGGAGGTGGGGAGCAGGTGCTTTATATACCAAAGCTTACCCCTGTCACTGCCAGCCAAGAAGGAAAGGCCTGCGGGCTGCACTTCCCCGGGTCGCCACAGACTGGGAGGAGATGGCTAAGTCCCGGCTTCCCTGGGCTCCGCCCTCCGGTTAGCTTCCTGCTCAAATAATCCTCACCCTCAAATCTCTGGGTCTTTGTGCCGGGTTCAGGCTACAAAAGAAAACGCGCTGAGAACCGCGGCTTCGGGTCTGGAGTGGGGTAGGGGGCGTGATAGGTACGTGTGGCCGGTGCAGCAGGCGAGGTCGCGCGCAAGAAGAGCAGCACTCGGGCCTGCGGCCGTGCGTACCAGCTGTGAGGGGGCGTGGCCTGTTTGGGGCGGAACTTGGGGCGTGGTCGTGCGCAGAGGCGGTGCGTGAGGGGAGTGGCACGTTACTCCGTGGTGCAGGGGGCGTGGTCTCACGCTGGGGAGCGTGCGCCGTCTTGAGGCGTCGCGGTTGTGTGCGGTGGGTCCTGGGGAGGCTATGGCGGCCACGTTCTTCGGAGAGGTGGTGAAGGCGCCGTGCCGAGCCGGCACCGAGGAGGAAGAGGAGGAAGAAGAGGAGGGGAGAAGGGAGACGCCCGAGGACAGGGAGGTTCGGCGGCAGCTGGCGCGGAAGAGGTGAGGCTTCTAGATGCGGGGAGCCGCGGGCGGCGCGCGGGGTGAGGAGATGCTCGTAGACAACTACAAGGCCCCGACGGCGCGCAGGGCCGAGAAGAGTGCGGTCTATGCAGATCAGAGGCCCCCGCTGGCCCTCCCTGGTGGCCACCCGTACGTAACTTTGTCCACAGACACCACACGCGTGGGGGGTGCCTGCCGGTTCCGGGCCTCGGCGAATCCTCGGGGAGACGGGCGGTGCCTACTCTAGGTGTGTGTGGTGTGAGCGGTGGTCGCGTCGACCCGCTGGTGCTTCGGTGAAATCATGAGGGTGAAGCCTTTGAGGGCGAGTTGGACTCAGATGTGTCCTTTAAAGAAGTTGCCTCCACTTGTCAGCTTTTCCTGGGCTGCAGTGCTGTACGTTGGTCGTGGATTTGGTTCTGAGACACACCAGTTCTCTTGAAACTTTGTTTATTCTCCATCCCACACTTCAGTTAGCGTTATGTGTCAAGTAGCAGATGGATACTCGATTAAAAAAAAAAACAAAAAAAAAAAACCTTCCAGGTCGCGTGCAGTGACTCACCCCTATAATCTCAGCACTTTGAGAGGACGAGGCAGGAGGATCACTTGAACCCAGGAGTTCGAGACCAGCTTGGGCAACACAGTGAGAACTCATTTCTGCAAGGTCTAGAAAAGTTAGCCGGGCGCTGTAGCGTGCTCCTGTAGTCCCAGATATCGGGAGACTGAAGTGGGAGGATCACCAGAGCGACCAGAAGGTCGAGGCTGCAGTGAGTTGTGATAGTGCCATTGCACTCCAGCCTGGGCGACAGAGGGAGACCCCTATTCCAAAAAATTTTTTTCCAAACAAAAATGGGAGAAAATAATAAAGCGAACCCCAACTTCCCACACAATCATGTAAGTTAAACAGTTATGAAGAATTTTGTCACAGTTATTTTCTCTCTCACCACCCCAATCGAATTCTAGTCATCATGGCCTTTCACCTCTACATTTTTCAGAATGCATCTCAAATGATTTAGGTTTTTTTTATTTTTTATTTTTTTATTTTAAACATATGCTGTTATAACTCCCAGCAAAGTGAATAATAATTTTTCAATATCATTTAATGACCATGGTCAAATTTGCCTGGTTTTCTCAAACGTGACATTTTGCAGTGGTTTGTGTAAATCAGAATCCTAACAAGGTCCACACATTTTATTTAGTTGTATCATTTCATTTAGAGCAGCCCCCTCTTTCACCCTTGCTAGGAGAGACAGGTTTTTGGGGTGAGACTGGTTTCCTGTCCTGTATCCCACATTCTGGATCTGTCTGATTGCTACCTTGTGGTGTCATATAACATGTGTATCTGTCATCTGCATTTCCTGTAAATGAGTGTTCATTTTGGAGGCTTTGCCAGGTTCACATTCAATATTTTCTTGGCAAGAATGTGTCTACTAAGTGGGACTTTCTGTTTCTTACTGCATCACTATGCCCAGTTGTCTCACTTTAGGGATGCTAGCATTGACTGATCACTGAGTCAGTGGACAGCCTGATCACTGTTATAGAGTTCTCCCTAAACTTTGGATGCAGTGGTTTTATCGGTTGGTTATCATCGCCTGAATTCCTTGTTTCCTTGGGATTGTAATATATTCTTTATAAAATTAATGTGTGCGTTTTACCTGTTACAGAATTATGCAGATAGTGCCCTTTGTCATAATGTGATATTAATGTATTTAAATTGCTTTAGTTTCACCTTGTTTCTTGTGTTAGGGAGGTGCGGCTCCTTCGAAGACAAACAAAAACATCTTTGGAAGTTTCCCTGCTAGAAAAATATCCTTGCTCCAAGTTTATAATTGCTATAGGAAATAATGCAGTAGGTAAGTAAAAATGCAGAAGACTAGACATTTTGTTGAAGTAATAAAATACAAAGTTACTTATTTCTTTCCATCATAAACAATTTCAAGTGTTTGTTACTTAGAAAAAAAGTCACAGTAGAGTAACTGTTTCTCTGAGTGAAATATATCTCTTGCTCATGTTGCACCATCTTTTTAATAAGCTTAAAAAAAATTTAAGGAAAGTGTTCTTGGCTTAGAAACTTACATCTCAAGGAACTGTTTCTAGTGTGTTGAGGTATCAGATTTACTTAAATGTTTTAGAGTTAATAGACTCCTTTGAGAAAATAATTAGAGCTGTAAAGATAGTTATAATGATTCCCAACATTTTGGAGCCCTTTAGTTCTGAGGCCCCTTAATTTACTTGGTTGGTTAAAGCAGTGTAGAGTGCATTTGGAACAATGTACAAGTACACACAGAGACCTTTCTATTTCTAGGAGGCACATAGGCTCTGAGGGAAGCACTGGGGAATCCCAGTTAAGATCCCTTGTTTTGTAAAGTACCCCTAGTTCTTTTAGAGCAAAGTAAGTATGTGAAGTAACTATTGACTCATTTATATAAAGTTGTATTGGCCCAACATTTTTCAGAAGAATGTTATACTGTGAGAGTATAGAAAAAAGTCTGGCACCAAACCTGTCTTCTAATTTCTTGGCTCTGATTTTGCCTTACCATGGTGTGGCCTTTCATTTCTTGGGGCCTGTTTCTTTTTCTGCAGATTGGTAGTATTAAGTAGATGGTCTTGAATGACTCTTTCAACTGTCAAACTCTAGAGTAACTTGAGCTTACATTTCCCCCTCCATTTTTATTTTAGATTCAGGGGCTACACAGGCATGTTTGTTACATGGACAGCTTGTGTAGTGATGGGGATTGGGTCTCAGGTGGCCCATTCCCTGGATAGTGGACATTGTACCCAGTAGGTAATTTCTGAACCCTCACCCAAGGTTTCTTTTTGTTGACTAGAAAGTACAACCTGCAGAGCCAAATACTAACTTCTGTTCATTGTTTTTCACAGCCTTCTTGTCATCATTTGTTATGAATTCAGGAGTCTGGGAAGAAGTTGGTTGTGCTAAACTCTGGAATGAATGGTGCAGAACAACAGACACTACACATCTGTCCCCTGCAGAGGCTTTTTGTATATTTTATTATCTGAAATCCAATCCCTCGGTAGGTGGGACTTACATGCTTGAAAGGTAGTTATTTAAGTATCGCTGATGTGGTGTTTACTGGTAATATACCTCAGCAGCTCATGTGTCTCTTACTTGCTCTGTCAGTGTGTACTTTATTCTGATGTTATAGCCACTAGTTGTTTGACTTTTAAATTTTAAAGAGAAATAATTAGACCAATAGTGGAGTCAGGAAAATAAATACTGTCTGTTATGTTAGGATTCATATGATATGTATATGGTGACAGTCTGGGGTGTGTATACAATTTATCTGACCTGACAAGAAACTTGGAATTTGACTTTTCAGGTTATCCTTTGTCAGTGCAGTTGCTATGTTGCTGAAGATCAACAGTATCAGTGGCTAGAAAAGGTAAGAGAAATGAAAACCTGTGAATGGTTAGGTTATGGGTGCTGTCATCTTTAAGGGTTCAGTATCTTTTTCGCTTAAACCTATGTAGTCAAATATTGATGCAGGAAAGGAATTTGTTTTTGTCTTAAAAATTTAGGAACTTTTAATAGACTCTGAGGAACAAAAGAACTTATTTAACATGACCAGCCTAACAAGTATAATTAGCATTGTGCTAAGGATGGTAAGTTATGGAAGTATAACACATAGTTGGATTCTTCTCATTTTGTTATTTTGTTAGAAAGTAAAATAAGCTTTCCACATGAAACAGAACAGAGTCACAGCTAAGGGTGAAAACCCACAGTAATAATGATGCAGACAGCAAATGCACAGGGAGTGGAAGGTGTAAAACAGGTGTGCTACTCACTCCAGACACCATAATATTACATCTGTTTTTCTTAGAATTAGACATGAAAGAATTGAGTCTTCATTTTGTTGAAAAATTGTGTACATTGTAGGTGCTCAATAAAATAAGTTTTAGAATTTAAATAATTTTAGAATTTAATTCACCTAGGAATTTTATAGAAAAATCATAATTTTGGCAGTTGCATAATATTTTTAAATGAATTAGACCCTTGAGGCCTTATATGCTCCTTAGCACCATCTCAGCTTAAATCTTAGGTGTATTTTCATATAGATGTAGGCCCATGCCTGTAATCTCAGTACTTAGGGAGGCCTAGGCGAGGATTGCTTGAGGCCAGATGCTTGAGACCAGTTTGTGCAACAAAGCGAGACCCCCCATCTCTACAAAAAATAGAAAAATTAGCTGGGCATGGTGGCTTGTGTCTGTAGTCCCATCTTGGGAGGCTGAGGTAGAAAGATCGCCTGAGTCCAGGAGGCTATAGTGAGTCATGATCATGCCATTGCATTCCATTCTGGGTGACAGAGTAAAACCCTGTATTAAAAAAAAAAAATGTGTTGTATAACTGTTTTAAGCTAGCTGGCATACTTAGAAACATTTATTAAATGTTATTAAATGAATATCATGAAAGAACTTAAGATTTGTAAATCATCTTATAAGTATATGCATGATTTTATGTTCACTGTATCTATGTGTATTTTTCTTAGGAGAGGGTCAGATCTCAGAAGGTTCAGAAATTGCTGTTTTAATTTGTATTTTTAATGTAGAATGATTGTTATGTCAAAAATACTTTATTATTTTTGTACTGTGGAACAAATGAATATATATTCTACACTTGCAAAAATATAAAATTATGCATTTCCAAAACAATATTTTAATCAGCATTTTTTAATTTAGGGGCATTCTTTGGGTACCCCTGTTGTTTTGGTCACATTAGCCACATAATCCTGATAATTACACATAGTCTAACAGAGTTGTCAAGTATTCTGGGATCAGACTGTAACCTTTATAAAGAGGAAAATAAATTAGGACTTACGAATAATTTATTTTCTTAAATGTGGTCTACTTGGTGACAAATATAATGTTAACTTTTTGTGTTTATTTGCAAAGTTATGATATAATGAAAATCAGTCTTACAAATCATTAATGGCACTTAATATAAAATCTTCAGTTCTGTTGTTATTACTGGAAATAGCTACTTTCTTCAAATAAAATATTTTCAAACAAGGTGCAGTAACCTAAAATCTAGTTAAAAAAAAAACAACTGCTTTCTTTGTTTATATCACCTTAGATTTTATGAGAAGGTAGAAGGGTTATTGGAAATCTATCAAATCCAGACTCTTCAGGTTGTAGAAGAGGAGATTGAGGTCTAGAGTGATTGAAATTTGCCTGTAATTGTAGTAACTTAAAAAGTTTCATAAGAATTATTTTCTGGGTATCTTTGGTGAGTAAAGAGGGGATGAATATTGGGCCTGTGCTTGTGACTCATTTTCTCTGACCAATAGTCCTGTAGTTACTATTCTGGTGCTCTTCATTTGTGATTTCATTTACTCAACATCACAGGCCCCTTAGGTAAATAGTGCTGACCTTAGTTCACAGATGAGGAAAGTCACTTGGGTAAGATTGCCCACCTAGAAAGTAGAACCAAGGTCAAACCCAGGTCAGGACAGCAAAGGATATGTTCTGTTTCTCCATGGCACATTCCCACCCCTGCAAGGCATGGTGTTACTGCTGTAGTGCTGGGTGAATAATTAGAAGAATATTTCCATTCTGTGACAAAATTATGTGTTTTATCGTTTTATTTTAATTTGAAATCAATTTTGTGTTAGGTTTTTGGCTCTTGCACAAGGAAGAACATGCAAGTAACCATTCTCACATGTCGGCATGTTACCGACTATAAAACCTCAGAATCTACTGGTAGCCTTCCTGCTCCTTTCCTGAAAGCACTAAAAACACAGAATTTCAAAGACCCTGCATGTTGTTCACTGCTGGAACAACCGAACATAGTACATGATCTTCCTGCAGCAGGTGGTATTAAAATTTATAACTTTGTGTTATATCCCATTATTGCTTTATTAAGACTTGTTACTTTCACTATTGGAGATCTTTTGAGGTGGTTAATGTTGATTGATATCAATATATTGCTGTTAATATTCAATGTCAGTAGTTACAAGTACAGTATATTTGGTTTGAGTTTTAAAATTTTCCAGACACACAGTCAAGAGAACAACTTAGATTTCTTTTCCTTTTTTAAAATTTATTTTGAGTTGGGGTCTTATTCTGTTGCCCAGGCTGGAGTTTGGTGGTATAGTCATGTACCTCAGCATCAATCTCCTGGGCTCAGGCGATCCTTTTGCCTCAACCTGCTGAATAACTGAGACTCCAAGTGTGTGCTAATACTACACCCAGGTAATTTTTAAATTTTTTTTGGGAGATGAGGTCTTGCTATGTTGCCCAGGCTGGTCTTAAACTCCTGGGCTCAAGCAGTCCTTCCACCTTGGCCTCCCAAATTGCTGGGTTACAGATATGAGGTACTATGCCTGGTGGATTTGTTATACTTCAGAGTTGCTTTGTTTTCTTTTTTGTCTTTGATAACTCAAAATGCAAGCCAGATTTCAATATAAATGCTGGTATGAAAAGTTGGTAAAGTATGTTTTAATTATCAAAATAGAAAACTTTAAATATTAAATCTTGATTGTTGCTTTAGTATTTTTTTTTTTTTTTTTTTTGAGTTGGCGTCTCACTCCGTCGCCCAGACTGGAGTGCAGTGGCCGCTCCCGGCCACCGCAGCCTCGACCTGCTGGGCTCCGGCGATCCTTCTGCCTCAGCCTTCCGAGTAGCCGGAACTAC
>CAUYQG010175339.1:0-12976 GCA_963574415.1 Tarsius wallacei | reverse complement strand
AAAAAAATAATGTATACGCAAATTTCATCTTATACTATTTTGGTGAGTGTTCTTTAAAATAAATCTTGGTGGGGTGCAGTGGCTCATGCCTGTAATCCAAGCACTTTGGGAGACCAAGGTCAGAGGATTGCTTGAGGCCAGGAATTTGAGACCAGCTTGGGCAACATCGCGAGATCCCCGTCTCTACAAAAAATTTTAAAAATTAGCTAGGCCGGTGGCACACACCTGTAGTGCCAGTTCCTTGGGAGACTGAGGTGGAAGGATTGCCTGAGCCCAGGAAGTCGAGGCTGCGGTGAGCCATGATTATACCACTGCGCTCCAGTCTGGGTAACAGCGAGATCCTGACTCAAAACACACACACACACACACACACACACACACACACACACACCTTTAAAAAAATGATTGTGCAATCAAATTTCATCTTATACTATTTTGGTGAGTGTTCTTAAAAATAAATCTTAACAATGATTATGCTACTTGCTAATTTACATTTGATTTTACTGAAGTAATTCACCAACCTTGTAAGGAGAACCTGGGCAGAAGGAGAAGTCAATAGTACAGATAGAACAGTTTTATTTGGCACTGCAAATTCATAAGCATTGGCATACCTGAGGCTGTGGAAATGTGTATTAGAAGAAGAGAATTTTCTAGGCATGTCCCCAGGAATTTGGGGAAAGCTGCCCAGCAGAACATGCTGTTCTGTTCAACTGCCTCCTGTTTCTAGTTATCCTAGGACAGCCAAGTTGGCCATGACCTTTCTGACGCTAGGCTGAGCAGAGCTCTGGAAAGTGCCACATGGTTCTGGGCCCGCTGCCTTCAATCTGCTCACAGATTCTGTACAAGTTAAAAGGACTTACTCGTAACATTATATTAAAACTAGGCTGGACGCAGTGGCTCATGCCTGTAATTCAAGCACTTTGGGAGGCCAAGATGAGAGGATTGCCTGAGCCTAGAAATTTGAGATCGGCCTGGCAAAATGACAAGAGCTCGTCTCTACAATAAATTATTTAAAAAAATAAATACGGCTGGGCACGGTGGCTCACACCTGTAATCCATGCACTTTGGGAGACCGAGGCAAGAAGATTGTCTGAGACCAGGGATTCAAGAGCAGCCTGGACAACCTGGCGAGACCTCATCTCTACAATAAATAATAATTTTTTAAAAAGGCCGGGCATGGTGGTGCATGCCTGTAGTTCCAGCTACTTGGAAGGCTGAGGTGGAGGAATTGCCTGAGCTCAGCAGGTCGAGGCTGTGGTGCCCGTGAGCAACATGCCACTGCACTCCAGCCTGGGTGATAGAGTGAGACTCTGACTCAAAAAAATAAAAATAAATAAATAAATAAAACTATTAACATATTAATTTTACGCACCATATAGAAGAGAGGAAAAGACATAAAGCCAAAAGAATGGCAAGCTTTTTTTTTTTTTGAGTCAGAGTAAAGGGAGTAATTGGATGATGTGTTTCACAGATGATATTCAAGGCAGACACATCTTATTCCAAGGTGAAATGGCAGGCCAGAGAGAAAAATACATAAAAGCCAAAGATCACAATGATTTGTTATGATTATATGTGTTAAATGCAGTGGTAACACGAAGAACTGACAATTGGAGAAGTCTAGCCTTACAAAATAAAATGAATTTCTTTACCTTCAGTGATATTATTTAACTTGAAATGAGCTGGGTTAAGAAAGAGAGGAATTGCTGAGCTCAGTGGCTCACTCCTGTAATCCCAGCACTTTGGAAGACTAAGGTGAGAGAATTGCCTGAGCCCAGGGGTTTGAGACCAGCTTGGGCAACTTGGTAAGACCTCATCTCTACAATAAATCAAAAAAATTAGCTGGGTGTGGTGCCATCCGTAGTCCCAGCTACCTGGAAGCTAAGGCAGAAGGATAACCTGAGCCCAGGAGGTCAAATCTGTGATGGCCATGAGTGTGCCACTGTATTCCAGCCTAGGTGACAGGGTGACTCTGACTCAAAAAAAGAAAGAAGAAGAAAAAGAGGAATTTTTGAAATCTAAAAATTTAATGGAATCACTTTTCATTAATAAAAAATTAAGTTAAAAAAGATTCTATGGGTAAAATATTTAGCCATTATACATAAAGAAACTGTAAGAACTAATGACAGGCCGGACTCAGTGGCTCAGCCTGTACTCCCAGCACTTTGGGAGGTCAAGATGAGTGAATTGCCTGAGCCCACGGGTTCAAGACTAACTCAGGCACCTTGGCCGGACTTCGTCCCTATAATAAATCAGAAAAATTAGCCAGGCGTGATAGTGTGTGCCTGTAGTTCTGGCTACTTGGAAGGCTCAGGCCGAAGGATAGCCTGAAGCCAGCAGGTTGAGGCCGCAATGCGGTGGCTGGGAGAAAGCATGCAACTGCCCTCCAGCCTGGGCAACAGAGTTAGACTCCAACTGAAAAAAAAAAAAAAGAACTAATGACGTAAGTGTTTATTTCTTAATCCATGAGTAATAAAGAGATGAACTAAGATCAAAAGAGAATCAGACCTGAATCTCTATAATGTCATAAATTTTGGGGGAAAAAAGTACCTATTTCTCTTTATTCTGAACCCATGTGGGAGAATAAAGGTGAAGAAATTGACTTCCTCTTCAAATACTATTATTTATGTTTCTTCTTGTTATTCTTAAAGTAATATTTCCTCTCTCCTAGGACCAGATGTTTAATCAGCTGCTTACATGTGATGTACCTCATCTTCTGCAAGATTTGGACGCATATTTGGGGGAAAAAGAGTGGCTTATTGGTAATTCTGTGAGTATGAATTACAATGTTAAAAAATACAAGCAAATATAAAGTGGCAAATAAAAGGATAAACCAAAAACTTACAAAAACCTGTTGGAAAGAAAAAGTTAACCATTGGGAGAGAACTGAGTAGACAGCAGAGACAAAAGCTAAAGATCTTCCAATAAATTTTTTCCAGTAACTTTAATTTATATAATTATATGACAACAAAAAATTTTGAAAAGCCATCCTAAAAATCACAAGCAAGTGAAACAAATGAACCTAATTGTGCAAAAGAGCTGAAGAGTGCCCAGAGAATATGTATCTGCTGCGTGAAAAACTACTTCAAGAAATATTTTCATTTGGACAGGGCACGGTGGGTCAAGCCCATAATCTCAGCACTTTGGGAGGTTGAAGCAGGAGGATTGCTCGAGCCCAGGAGTTCAAGACCAGCCTGGGCGATATAGTGAGCCCTTGTGTTTACAAAAAACAAAAAAGTTAGCCCAACACTACTAGGGAGACTGAGGCAGAAGGATCCTCTGAACTAACTCAGTCTGGATGACAGAGTGAGACCCTGTCTCCAAAAAAAAAAAAAGAAAGGAAGAAAGAAATACACGATTTTCTTTTTGTTTGAGTGTTGCCTAGGCTGGAGTGCAATGGCACACTCACGGCCACCGCAGCTTCGACCTGCTGGGCTTGGGTGATCCTTCTGCCTCAGCCTTCCAAGTAGCTGGAACTACAGGTGTGGGTCACCATGCCAGGCTAATTTTTTTACTTATTGTAGTGACAAGGTCTTGGCACGTTGCTCAGGCTTCTCTTGAAGCCCTGGACTCAGGCAATCCTCTTGCCTCCGCCTCCCAATGTGCTGGGATTACAGGCGTGAGACACTGCACCTAGCTTCATCATTTTCAGTAATCATATTTTTGGTGGTACTGGGGACTACTGGTATTGCTTTTCTAGTATTATTATAGAAATAAATTGTGTTGATGTCATTGAGAACCAGGATCTTCAGTGTGGGAGAAAAGAGAGATGTAAGATCAGTAAGGTTAACATTTTTGAACTTGGGTTAACAGTAAAAATTCATGATGTATTTTATCTTAGGATACACAAAAAAGGCATTTTGTATTTCCATCGATTGAAAACATTTCTCTGATAAAAGTATTTACCATTTAGTAGATCAGAAGTAAAGACTATCACCACTTTCCAACCACAGAAGAAATAACAGGCCTAGATATTGATCATCATTAATAATCACAAAAAGTGAGACAACTAGAACCTTCCGGCCTTCCAGTAGAGGAGCGCACACCACCCACTGCCTATGAGCAGTCTTGCCAAAAAATCAAATCTAAAGCTGTGGATATTATAGTAGGGGTCCCTGCCCCCAAGGAGGCTGCATTCTAGGAAACTGGGCAGGTTGCTTTTTTGTAGCACTGTGACAATTATCATGATCACGGTCTGCCCTGTTCAATCCTTTGGGTGATGCATGAGTAAACTTGCTACATTTTTATTCTCATCTTTTTTCTTTTGCGTTGGAGTCTCACTCTTGTTGCCCAGGCTGGAGTGCAGTGGCATGCTCACGGCCACCGCAGCCTCAACCTGCTGGGCTCAGGCAATCCTTCCGCCTTAGCTTTCCAAGTAGCCGAAACTACAGGCGCACGCCACCACACCTGGCTAGTTTTTTTTTGTGATTTATTGTAGAGAAGAGGCCTCACCAAGTTGCCCAGGCTGGTCTCGAACCCCCCGGGCTCAGTCAATCCTCTTGCCTTGGCCTTGCAAAGTGTTGGGATTAGATTACAGGCTGAGCCACCAAGCCCCCCCCATTCTCATCTTTTAACCTCATCACAACCTCCTTCATTGGTTCCCCCATAGCCTTTCCTATAATGTTCCTTTTCCTGCCCTATTGATTGAATAATTTCTAAGAATTAATTTTTTTGTTTTCTATTAAAATTCTCTTGGAAACCATCTTCCAACCCTATCTGAGCACTCTCTCGCTTCTTCAGTGCTCCAGACACACTGAATTCCTCTGAAACAGGTCACACTGCTGCCTAAGAATGTTGCACTGGCTGATCCTTCTGCCTGGAATGCATAATCCCCGTTACTGCATGTCTGGGCCTTTTTTTTTTTTTAATCATTCAAGTTACATGGCACCACTTAAAGATCTACCCTGAATACCTGATAGTCCATCTCATTGCTTAACTTGTTCTTCACTCCTTTCAACTTGTGGGGTCTTTTTGGTTTTGGTTTTTGAGTCATAGTCTCACTATGTTGCCCAGGCTGGAGTGCAGTGGCACAATCACAACTACTGTAGCCTCTGCCTCCCGGACCCAGTGACCCTTCTACCTCGGCCTTCCTAGTTGGAACTACAGGCATACACCTCTACACACAGCTAATCTGGGGGTTTACTGTAGAGACGAGGTCTTGCCAAGTGGCTGAGGCTAGTCTTGATCCCCTGGCTTAAGCAATCCTCTCGCCTTGGGCTCTGAAAGTGCTGGGATTACAGAATGAGCCACCATGCCTGGTCTCAGTTTGCATGTTTTATGGTGTTCCCCTTTCTAAAATAAAAGCTGCATCAGAGAAGAGGCTTGCATCTTATTTGGCTCTCCATCAGTCTCCAACACCGAGACCTGGGTGTGGCACCTAAGAGGCATTTATTGGCTGAATTCTGAATCTTCAAACCAATAGATTCTCTGGGCTGAGAGATGTTTAGTAAAGCAAGTTCATGCAACTGTACAATAGTAGGACCAGGCTGTCACTACTGTAATCCAGTGGCCAATCTTTGCATACCACTAGTGGTCAGACAGCCACATTACTGCTTCTGACATGATGCAATTTAATGTATTTTAGCCAACAATATCTCACCTGAAACTATTAGCTAGAAATAGCTTGCACCCTATTCCTTTATGTTATGCCATGTGGGACAAAGAAACAAGGTAAACGAGGAAATAATCACAGTTGAAGACAGAACCTTCTGTAGGATGTGTAGAATCTTCAGTAATTCTGTGACATGAAAAAGACTCCTATAAAGAGTTAAGGAAACAATCAGAAGAAACACATAGACCTAGAGAGGATCCTGCTTTGTCTAGTAAAGGACTTTTTTTTTTGGGAACAGATGTAAAAATATGGATTGGTTATAAGATTAAAATGTGGCTTGGTGTGGTGGCTCACACCTGTAATCCCAGCACTTTGGGAGGTGGAAGTGAGAGGATTGCCTGAACGCAGGGGTTTGAGACCAGCCTGGGCAACTTGGTGAGACCTCACCTCTTCAATGAATAAAAAAATTAGGTGTGCTGGTGCATGCCTGTAGCTCCAGCTACTCAGGAGGCTGAGGCAGAAGGATCGTCTGAGCCCAGCAGGTTGAGGTTGTGGTGGCTGTATCGTGCAACTGCACTCCAGCCTGGGTGAGACTCCAACTAAAAAAAAAAATTTTTTTTTAAAATGTGTTGTCAGAGAGGTAGGGATTGGACCTGGTTACAGAAGAGTATGTATCATTAAGCTTGCATGTTAGCAAAATCTATCCATCCATCCAACTGCATAGAAAAATACCTTATATAAGTACACTAAAATGGTAACAGTAGCAACATTTGGGTGTTGGGAGTATGATGTTATCAGGCATTTTCTAAATTTCTACCATATACATTCTGCTTTTGTAATAACAAGAACTATTTTGAACTTAAAAGAAACTATCTTTTGGATTAAGAAATTAAATTTTGGAATGCTGTAAAGTTTTATGTTCAATTGAAAAGCTTGTTTCCTTTAAACTAGGTAACTTGGGCAGATTTCTTCTGGGATATTTGCAGTACCACGCTTTTGGTCTTTAAGCCTGACTTGTTGGACATTCATCCCAGGTTGGTGACTTTACAGAAGAAAGTCCAAGCCATTCCCGCCATTGCTAAGTGGATACAGCGAAGGCCCCAAACCAAACTGTAGTTGATGCATGCCACCTGCCAACTTTGCTATCCTCAAGGGCATCTCTCCCACAGGAGAAAACAGCTACGTCAGCTTCCCAGATAATCCACATGCTCCCCTCCCCAGCTCCACCAGGACTTTCGCTTTAGCCATATTGTTTAAAAAAAATTTTTAAAGGCATTTTTTGTTTCTTTCCAGAATAGCATTCACATCATTTTAATTGAGAAAAAAGTTTATAATACAGGCAGAATTTGCTTCGCACTTGTTCAAACATGCATGAATTTTTGTCACAATGGCTTAAATAACGTTTCCCCCCCAAAACATTTGAACTTCAGCTACCATAGTACATGAACAGTAGCTGCATAAAAGACAAACTTTGCTAGCAGTTCATTACACAAGTCACTACGTAAATAACAGACACACATAATGACCAATGACTAGTCATGTCACTTCTTTCAGACTGTCAATGTTGAAAAGTCTGCACATCTGTTATTCACACAGAGAAGTGTGACCTTGTATTACCTGCTTGCTGCCCAGTGATAAATCCAACTGACATTTTTTCAAAAGCGAATAAAAAAAGGAACTCTCTAACAAAGAGGATAAGGCAGGTCAGGCACAGTGGTTCACATCTGTAATCCCAGCACTTAGGGAGGCTAAGGCGGGAAGATTGCTTACAGCCAGGAGTTTGAGACCCACCTGGCCAATATGAGACCTCATTTCTACAAAAAAAATTTAAAAAATTAACTGGACATGGTGGCATGCACCTGTAGTCCCAGCTACTTGGGAGGCCGAGGCAGAAGGATCGCCTGAGCCCAACAGTTCCAAGCTGCAGTGAGCCAGAGCTTGCGCCGTGCTCCAGCCTGGGTAACAGAGACCCCAACTCAAAAAAAAGGGGGGGGGGTGGCAAAGGAACAAAATGTTATCATGCTGGAATGAATTTCGAATTGAGCATAAACAAAGTTATAGAGAAAGGTGCTGACTGTGGAAAGCTGACACAGCTGCAGTTCAAGGCTCTGGATAGGCAGCCAGGAACTCGATAAAAGTAAGCTTACTGATGCAAATGAGGACAGTGGCTATGACAAGAGATGTAGACATTCCAAAGATCAAGAGAAGTCACAGGTAGGAAGAAATTGTTTGCAAAAACACGTGTCTGATAAAAGATTGCTATCCAAAACATACAAAAAATGCTTAAAAATCAACAATAAAAAACGGGCAAGAGACCTGAATAGATGGCTTACTGCATAATATACGCAGACAGCAATAAGCATATGACGAGGTGCCCAACATAGTCATTGGGGAACAGCAAATTAAAGCAAGATACTGCTGCAGAACTATTTGGTGAACATTCAAAACAGACACTACCAAAACACCAAATGCTCGTGAGGATTTGGAACTTATATTCATTGCTGATAAGAATACAGATGATACAGCAATCTGTGGCTTCATTTGCTCTTTACTGATGATGGGCTATAATACTTACTGAAGCCACTGATCAGAATACATCAACTAATAAATGTCAATTTATTGACAGACAATATTGGGCATACGGGATGACCTCATTTGTGCTCAATATTACATACTTTTTTTTTTTTTTTTGAGTCAGAGTCTCACTCTGTCACCCAGGCTGGAGTGAGTGGCATGCTCATGGCTACTGCAGTCGTGACCTACTGGGCTTGGATGATCCTTCCACCTCAGCCTCTCAAGTAGCTGGAACCACAAGCGTGTGCCACCACACATGGCTAATTTTTTTATTTATTGTACAGACAAGGTCTCTCCAAGTTGTTCAGGATGGTCTTGAACCCCTAGGCTCATGCAATCCTCTCGTCTCAGCCTCCCAAAGTGCTGGGATTACAGGTGTGAGCCACTGTGCCTGGTGCAATATTACATACATTTTTTTTTTTTTTTTTTTTTTTGAGTTGGAGTCTCACTCTGTCACCCAGACTGGAGTGCAGTGGCCGCTCCCGGCCCCTGCAGCCTCGACCTGCTGGGCTCCAGCGATCCTTCTGCCTCAGCCTTCCAAGTAGCTGGAACTACAGGCACGCACTACCACGCCCAGCTAATTTTTGATTTATTGTAGACATGAGGTCTCGCCAAGTTGCCCAGGCGGGTCTCGAACATTTTAAGGGCAAGAGGAGGGAGGGTTAGAAACTATTAAAAAGGGTGTGAAAATACAACTTATGATCACAAATATTTTTATTAAGCCCAAGACATAATAAAGCATTACAGGGAGAACCCAACTACATTTCATAAAAGAGATAAAAATATGGATATAACAACAACAACAAAAGAAATAGCCTATGATTAAAAATACATTAATACAGAAAAGTTATGACCAATCTATTATGAGATTTTAAAAGGTAATATTGCCAACAATGTGACTAAGTGATTTGGGTACTGTGATGCACAAGGAGGTAGTATTAACATTTGAAGATTCCTTTTAGCCCTGTAGTGCTAAAATACATTCAGGATGTTAAATATACCTTCAAGGCTGGGTTAAGTCTACTGAGCCATGAGCTCTCTAAGTCTATAATATCTAAATCATCGTTGTAAGAGCTTTATTCACTTTCTAAATCCAGAGGGTTATACTACTAGCATCTTAACAAGTTAGGATGCCCTGAAAAGTATGATCTCGAAAAATTAACAAATCTTTGATTTATAAATAAGTTTATTTATAATGATATTTACATAATAAAAACAAAACACATGAAACTCACAAGTTATACAAAGAAACTGGTGTATAATAAAAACAGCAATATAGACTGACAGGCAGAAATTTAAAGAAAGAGTTAATAAAGAGTTAAATATCAAATAGACAACTTTACTTCTTCTGAATGTCACGCTGTCACCCACACTGAACTGGAACTGAACTCTGGCTCTCTCTTCGGGCGGTCCTGTACTGGAAATTCTGGAAACTGGTAAATTATATCTTGATAAGAGTTTAAAGTTAGTGACCTATTTCCATGCAGTACCTAATGCTGCCTTGAGATCAAGTCACACTCAGTCTGCTTTTAAGTGAAATAGCTTTAAGTGAATCTGTTCTGCCAGGTTAGAAAAATGTCACCAACATTCTGCTCATGTGTGGAGATGTGGCAAGAATAAACTACTGTTGAGAGAGGGAGAGAACTGGAGCAGAAGTGACTGAGCAACAGTTTCAAGAGAAGCAAAGGCCAGGGGGGGGAAATCAACGAAAACATGCACAAGAGTAGGCAGAGCAATGAGCACAATTAGTGCAGTTGGGAAGTGAACAGAAGGAGTTAATTCATGGAGTGAGAAGGGCTTCTTTAGTTCCTATTCACTGGAAAACAACTTAGTGCCTAGCCAAGCAAATCGGCTGTAACAGAAGTACTTGAGAGGACCTGGGGGATGTTAGTATATGGAATGCCACCTTTAAATTCAGGTTGAGTTCTTGTTGACATTGGTGAACATCTGCTTCAAATAGCAATAAAATGAAAGCTATATAATCTATACAGCTGCAATTTAAAACTAACATAATAAAAAAAACTTCAAATGAGACAAGCAAAAACAAGACATAAGCATTGTCAAATAAGGCACATGTAAAAATCTACACACATTATCCAGTGAAAGACAATATATATATATTTGGAGGTAGAAATAATTACAAAAATACTGACATTTCTAAAGCATTAGCATATTTGTTACAAACAGTCACCAACTAATCCCCTTTCAGAAAACTGCTTTGTAAAATGATTATTCAACATCTTCAGGACTACGTCTTTGTGGCTTTTTTTGAAATTTAATGTGAGTATCTGGAGAATTCAGTTAGTGGCAAAAAAGTTGTCCATACTATGAGAAATGCAATATGGAAATTATAAAAAGTTATAAATGTTCATAAACCCCATGGTCATCATAATGTAAATGTCCTTGAGTGCACCAAGTTGATATTTCATCATCAATTACGAATTCACAATTCTTATTTCACAGGCCCATTGATGTTTTTAGTAATGTGGCTATA
Organism: Tarsius wallacei; assembly: GCA_963574415.1. NCBI lineage: Eukaryota > Metazoa > Chordata > Mammalia > Primates > Tarsiidae > Tarsius > Tarsius wallacei. Next base: position 2,360 of record CAUYQG010175339.1, on the reverse strand, counting down.
TCAGCTGGCATACTCCCCTCATCACCTGCAGGTCAGAAAGAGGCATTCAAAGTTTTACAAACACTTTTATTTTATAAAACATATTCTCTCATTCAAGTTTTTCTTCCTTTGGTGAATACCTATGTATCTTTCAAGAACTAGTTTGCTTCAGTGTCACCCCTAGTCCTGTAAGCACTGGGGCTATTTCCTCTGTATTCTTGTTCATATCATCAGCCCAGCAATCCAAGCTTATGTTTCTGATTTTATGTAGATGTATAAAGATACGTGACATAGATAGTTTGGGTCTTACACCTAATTCACATTTGCTAAACTGTATAACAAACTGAGTATGGAAAACAAAGACAATAAAGCCCTCAAATCCCAACCAACCAAAATTAATTTAATCTACAATCTTTTTTTTTTTTTTTGAGTTGGAGTCTCACTTTGTTGCCCAGGCTGGAGTGCAGTGGCACACTCATGGCCACCGCAGACTCAACTTGCTGGGCTCAGGTGATTCTTCCACCTTGGCCTTCCAAGTAGCTGGAACTACAGGCAAGTGCCACCACACCAAACTAATTTTTTGATTTATTGTAGAGATGAGATCTCGCCAAGTTGACCAGGCTGGTCTTGAACCCATGGGCTCAGGCAATACTGTCACCTCAGCCTCTCAAAGTGCTGTGATTATAGGCGTGAGCCACTGCGCCGGCCTATAATATTTTTAATCTAAGGATACAATCACTAACTTAAAATTACTCTGTATACATAAACAGTATGTTGAATACAGTATACCAGTTGAGAATTAAATTAACCACTTTAAATTACCTTTTTTTAACCAATGTTTGACCTGTACTTTAATTAAATGGGACCCCAGTATCTAAATATTTACAGGAATTACTTGAGATTTTCTAAGATACCACTTGTCATGGTGGCATAGAAACTAGCCATCTTTGGTTGAATTCAGCACTCAAAATATTTAAATTGATTTGTTAATATACTAGTTAGTGAAAATGGCACATCTGGCAATTCATACATATTTGCTGATCTGTTATACATCTGTAGCTATGAACAATTTTGTAAATTACATATGGCTAAAATATAGCAAAACTAATCAATTCTCTCCCCTTCTCCCAACAAACCTTAGTTAAAATTTAAAATTATGAGTATTTATTTTCATGTACTCTTCTTTGTTCTGTTAAAAAAAAAAACATATGTGCACAGGAACACAAAATACTACATAAACTCTTAGGAATTTCACTGATAGCCTTGTTTCCAAGCACATCCATTGACTTGAAAATAGACCATGAAGTCCAAGGTGACACTTGTCCTATATTAACTGACACCACGTTATGAGGAATGCAGGGAGAAGAGGAAAAAAGAAAAAGAGTAAGAAGTTTCTTTTAAAAATTTAAAGATACCAAAGTTGAGTACAATAAAATGCAGCATGTGAACTTTGGACCTGGGTTTTTTTAAAAAAACTACAAAGACTTTAAGAGGACAATTTGGAGAAATCTAAATATGAACAATATATAATCATATCTAGAAATTACTGCTGATTTTCCTGGATGCAATAATGGTATATAGCAACTTAGAGAAATGTGCTGTAATACTGAAAATAAACTGCCACGTTTACAATTGACTTTGTGACAGTTCCGTGGGGGAAAAACAGGCAGATGGGAAAAACACTGCAAATGCCACAATTGTTAAACCACTGACTTTTCATTCATACCATGCTTTCAACATTTTTGCATGAAGATTTTTGCAGTAAAAAGGTTGAAAAAGGTAGAAAATTTATTAATATAATTAAATCACATTGAAGGAGACTAAAGAAATAAAAAACACTAGGAAAACACAATTTTTGTTTTAAAGCAGTGGTTCTCTGATTTCAGCAAGTATCAGAATCACCTGGAAGGCCCGTTACACCAAAGATTATTGGTCCAGATCCCATCCCCTATACTCATTCTACACCTCTGAGTAGGTATAGGAAGGGATTTGGGAACTTGCATTTCAAAATGGCAGTTTCTCAGGTGCTCCTGCAGTTGCTACAGGGACTTGAGAATCACTGAGGCAAGCTTCAGAAACACCAAAATCTGACAATATGGTCTGGTTTTGTTTGTTTTTAGAGATAGGGTCTTGCTCAGTCACTCAGGTCGGAGTGCAGTGACGTGGCTATAGCTTATTGCAGTCTTGAACACCTGGGTCCAAGTGATCTTCCTGCTTCACATTCTTTTTTTTTTTTTGAGTTGGAGTCTCACTCTGTCACCCAGACTGGAGTGCAGTGGCCGCTTCTGGCCACCGCAGCCTCGACCTGCTGGGCTCCGGCGATCCTTCCGCCTCAGCCTTCCAATTAGCCGGAACTATAGGCACGCGCTACCACGCCCAGC
>CAUYQG010175336.1:0-38289 GCA_963574415.1 Tarsius wallacei | reverse complement strand
AAGTTTGAGATCCACTAAAATTAATTGTTGTATGTTTGTCCTTCTGGTGGCTGTGGAAGCTTCATATTTTCTTTGGACATCATTAGACGTCTTAGCTCCTGAAATACAACTTTAACACTATACGAATTTTGCCATTTTGCTAACACTGGTATGCTCTGTGCACCCACCATCCCACTGGAATTAATTTATGCCATTCATATTAATCTTCATTACAAATCTAACTGATGGAGGAACTTCTGGGTGTTTAGGTCCGCATTCTACTTTCGGGCTATGTATTCTGTTTTCATAATTCGTCCTTGGTGGCCCAATAGTCATGCCTGTCCGTGTTGTAAGTGTCATATCTTCATCATCTTCAAGGTTCCAGCTATCTGTACCATCGCCTACTCCTTTTTTTCCTTCTTCAAATTCTTCCAACAAGCGAAAGATACAAGGAACTTTAATGCTTGCGGAGATTGCCATCTTCTCCTGCCTCCAATTTCTTTTCTATGGAAAAAAAAAATTGAGTAAGACCCATAATATTATTATTACAATTGTGAATATCATTTGTCATCTGAAAAAAAGAAGCAACAAAATATGGAATATATTTGTCAGTCTTGTAAACTTAATTAAGATGTATGTGAATGTCCTTTTTCCTGCAGCAAAGTGTTACCTTCTTGAATTTTGTGTGTGCAAAATGTGAATAGAAAAATAAATACCTAAGAGAACTGTTTGTAGAATACTTCAAGTTATGCTTAAAATGATCAACTTATAATATTTAGAAAAGTCTTTGATTAAATTTTTCTTATTTTTATAAATTTGATTTTGAAATAATTGGATTTACAGGAAGTTTTTCCAAAGACATATGTAGGAAAGTCCTGAACACCCTTCCCCAGCCTCTTCCAATGTTAACATTTTGTATAAGTACATTGGTACAATTCATTTAACTTATTTGGATTTCACCATTATATATGCACTTATTTGTGTGTGATGGGTAATTTTAGGTGTCAATTTGACTGGATTTAGGGTTACCCAGATAGTTGGTAAAGCACTATTTATTGGTGTATCTGTGAGGCTGTTTCCAGAAGAGGTCGAAGTTTGATTCAGTGGACTGAGTAAGGAAGATCTGCCCTCACCCAATGTGGGGGAGCGCCATCCAATCAGCTGTGGGCCCAGGTACAATAAAAAGGCAGAGGGAAGGCAAATTTGTTCTCTCTCCTGGAGCTGAGACATCCACTTCTCCTGCCCTTGGACATTAAAACTCTAGGTTCTCCTGCCTTCAGGAGTTGCACCAGCAGCCCCTTCACTTCTCAGGCCTCCGGACTTGGACTGAGTCACACCACAGGCTTTCCTGATTCTCCAGCTTGTAGATGGCATATCTTGATTCTTCTCAGCCTCCATAATCACATGAGTTAATTCCCATAATAAATCTCCTCCCATCTATCTGTCTCCGTCCATTTATCTATCTATCTATCTATCTAATCTATCCATCCATCTATGCATGCATCCATCTATTGCTATCTATCTACCTACCTATCTATTCATCTATCTATCCTATTGGTTCTGTTTCTCTGGAGAACTCTAACCAATGCAGTTTTGTGTGTTTCCATGCAGTATAACCACAAGTGTAGCCTGGCAATATCACCACCACAATCAATGTACTTAACTGCACCATCACCACTGGCTCTCTCATGTCACCCCTTGATAGCTACACTCTTGCCCCATCCTTAAACCCTGGCAATATATTATGTATTCTCTGTTTCCATAATTTTGTCATTTCAAAAATGTTGTATACACTTGGGATTGGCTATTTTTACTGAGCATAATTTTCTGGAGATTTGTTCAGGGAATGCATGTTCTTTTTATTGCTGAGTAGTACTTCATGGTACCACCGTTTGTATAATCATTCACTCATTGAAAGGCTTTTGGGGAGTTTCCACTTGGGGGCTATTAAAATAAAGCTGCCATGAACATTCATGTATAAGTTCCTGTGTGAAATTTGTCTTCATTTCTCTGGGATAAGAGTCCAAGATTGCAATTTTTTGGGTTTTATGGTAAGACTATTTTTAATTTTGAAAAGAACTGTCAAGTTATTCTCCAGAGTGGCTTACAGAAAAGCCTTTAATTTAAAATAATCCTATTCTTATGTTTCCATCTCTCTAAAGCATCTTTATTTGTTCTCTACTTAAAGGGCAATTTATGTCTAAGGTGTAAGATAAATACAAATTGGATAATATTCTGTTATTTATAACTTCTTTGCAGCTCTATCTTCATTTCTTATTGCTCTGTTTATAGTTCTTAGCAGCCATTTTCTCCATTCTTGTTTATTTATTTTATTTTTTGATTAGATACCAGATCTCATTATATTGCCCAGATCAGTCTAAAACTCCTGGCCTCAAGCAATTCTCCTGCCTTAGCCCCCACAAAGTTCTAGGACTGTAGATGTGAGCCACTGTGTCTGACCATCTTTCTTTCTTTCTTTCTTTCTTTTCTCCCTCCCTCCCTTCCTTCCTTCCTTCCTTCCGTCCTTCCTTCCTTCCCTCTCTCTCTCTCTCTCTCTCTCTTTCTTTCTTTCTTTCTTTCTTATTATGGCTTGGCAATGCCAGGAATATCAGACATGTAATAAGCAGAGCCTGAGGTGCGGATTCTTGTGCAAATGATTTCTGGTGTTTGGCTATTACAAATAAAGCCACTGAGAACATTTGTGTACAAGTATGGATATATGTTTTCTATTCCCCTTGGTAAATATCTAGAACTGCTGAGTTATATTTAAGTGTATATTTAACTTTTTATTTTATTTTTTTGAGTTGGGGTCTCACTTTGTCACCTAGGCTGGAGGGCAGTGGCATGCTCATGGCCACTGCAGCCTTGATCTGCTGGGCTCAGGTGATCCTTCTGCCTCAGCCTTCCAAGTAGCTAGAACTACAGGCATGCGCCACCATGACTGGCTAACTTTTTTTTTCTTGATTTATTGTAGAGATGAGGGCTTGCCAAGTTGCCCAGGCTTGTCTTGAACTTGTGAGCTCAGGCAATCCTCTCACCTCGGCCTCCCAAAGTGCTGGGATTATAGGCATGAGCCACCATGCCCAGCCTTAATTTTATTTTAAAAATTCAATTTTTTTTCAGAGTAGTTTCACCATTTTGTATTCTCACCACCAATACAGGATACTCAGCATCTTCACCAGCACTTGGGATTGTCCCCATTTTTCCCTTTGCATTCTAATATATGTGTAGTGGTATCTCATTGTGGTTTTAATAGGCATTTCCCTAATAGCTAATTATTTGAGCATTTTTTCCATGTGCTTATAACCATCTGTATAATTCTTTAGTGAAGTGTCTGTTCTGTGTATTGTGTTCATTTAAAAACTATTATACTTTCTTACTGTTGAGTTTTGAGAGTTCTTTCCTTATTCTTTTGTCATGTACGTGATTTGCAAATATTTCCTTCTCAGGCTTGTAGTCTGGTCTTTTTATTCTCTTAACTTTTTCTCACAGAACAAGTTTTAAATTTTGATGAAGTATAATTTATCACTTTTTAATTTTATGAATTGCCTTGTTGGTGTCATAACTAAGAACTCTTTGTGAACCTCAGGTCCCAAAGATTTTCTATGTTTTCTTGTACAAGTTTTGTAGTTTTATGTTTCATATTACACTCATGTTTGTATGAAGTTGAGGTTGAGGCTCATTTTCCTTTTTGCATAGAGATGGCCAGTTGGGTGAATTTCATGTGTTAAAAAGACCGTCTTTTCCTACTGAATTGCTTTTGTGCCTTCACCAAGAATCAGTTGTGTCTGTATGGGTCTGTTTCTGGGCTCTTTATTCTGTTGTTTTAAAAAATATGGCTGCCAGAAAACTTAAAATTACACATGTGGACCTTATTATATTTCTATTGGACAGCATCGCTCTCACCATGAATGGCAGTACAGAGGGCTGATCTTTCCATTTTTCCCTTCAGTGACTGGCTGCTGGTTACCTCTGAGGGAAGGTGTCACCTCGGGGCACTTCCTGACATAGCAGCTGTTAGTGATGGGGGTTGCTGACACAGTAGCTTGGGCTAGCAAAGGGACTCAGGGTTGGGAGGAAGGGCAAGAGAAACTACTCAAGTCCTTGCTACCTCTACCCTTTGGTATTTCTTCTCTCTTTCTCTCTCACTTTCTTGTTCCCTCTGTTTTCCTTTGCGGTAGTGGTGCTTACAGTCTGGGTATCACCTCCTTCTTCACACCCTCTCCCCCTTTCTCACTGTTATGTACTGATTTATATGTTGAAATCCTAACCCCCAAGGTGATGGCATTAGGAGGTAGAGCCTTTGGGAGATAATTAGGTCATGAGGGTGGAGTAGGATTAGAACCCTTATACAAAGACAGGGATGGCTTCCCACCCCTGCTTTCTGCCATATGAGGGGACAAGGAGAAGAGATTGTCTGCAAACCTGGAAGTGAGCTTTCACCAGACACCAGATCTTCAGGTGCCTTGATCTCAGGCTTCCTGGCCTCTAGAACTGTGAGAAATAAATGTGTGTTGTTTAAACCACCAACCTATGATCATTTGTTACAGCAGCCTGAAATGACTATGATTCATTTAGCATGAATACCTGTTTATTGTCATAATTCATGTCCTGTTCTTTGTGCACTTAAAATAATTTCTCCCTTCCTTTTTGCCCTTTCCACACTTTAAAAACGTTACCCATAACTTTCACTTATCACTTTCACTCAGTTTTGCTTTTAAAAATATTTAATTTATATATATGTATACCATTTTCTATTATTCTGACACATTTTCTGTCAAAATAGCAAAAACCTATGACTTTATATGAATATGCACTAACAGCCTAGCTCCAGATAGATAGACAGTAGGCATGCCTATTATAGCAAGCAGTCTTCTAACAGAAATATCTATGACTATATTTTTTAAACTCTTAGAATATTAGTTTAAGTAGTAGTCAATATACAATTACAGTATACATCAAAAATGGCTTTAAAAGTAGCTTGGAATTTGCATTCTTCCTGGCATAAATTTTACCTTCTTTCTCAGGTATGTGTGTAACACCTATCCACTCTCCTTAACAATTCGGTGGACAATATGGAATGAGCATTTATCTTATGTGCTTTTTACTACCTTCAATACATTGTGATGATTATGATAGCAACATTATGTGGTTGATCTAATTTGTACAATCCCATGAAACTGGAGTTAGTTCAACTGATCTGATCCCGTTGGTATATACCTAATGGCGACATATGGGAATTCTGGGGTTTTTTTGGTTTTTTTTTTAGTTTGAATCTCACTTTGTCACCCAGTGGTACCATCATGGCTGCTGGAGCCTTGACCTGCTGAGCTCAGGTGATCCTTCCATCTCAGCCTTCAAAGTAGCTGGGACTACAGGTGCATGCCCCCATGCCAGTCTAACTTTTCGATCTGCTGTAGAAATGAGGCCTCACCATTTTGTCCAAGGTAGTCTTGAGCTCCTGGGTTCAGGCAATCCTGTTGCCTCAGCCTCCCAAAGTGCTGGGATTACAGGCATGAGCCACTGTGCTCAACCTGCGAAAATTGTTTAGAAAAAGAATTGAAAGGATCAATGATTAGTTCAGATTTTTGTTCCCCAGTGAAAGACACTGAAACATCTACATACTGCTTTCCCTGTGGTAAACAGCAGGGTAGCTTATTTTATAGTGTCATTTTACACTATAATAGAATTATAGCTCAATGTCTGCCCACACCTACAGAGTTTAATATAATGAAGACAGAGTATTGTGTTCCAGTGCTGGTCAAAAACTGCAGTTTTAGGACTAATTTTATTTGTGAAAATTATTTGTGTAACATGTGCACTCCTCTTTTGAAGTATACTGTGATTACATATTAATGATCGAAATATTCCTTCACATTTTTGAGGTTCCTTTCTTCCAAACAGACCCAGCACTGATTTTGATCACTGTTGTGGTGACTCTTTTAGGAAGCATTTTTGCTTTTTCTTACATTTCATTATTATTGTCTTAGTAATTTATTGCAAAAAATGTGGGCCTTAGAAATGCCAGCCAAGAGGTACCAATGCTGTGCCTGTAGAGAATCTCAAGAGAAATCCTGTGTCTTAGAAAGTATTCCCATATCATGGAAAAATATCTTTTTTTGATTAGGCTCTCCATACTTTTCTACACCAGAGACTGTTAGGCTTTTGAGTTTCTCAATTAAACTTCAAATGACCTGGAGGTGAGTATTGATGTATAATAACAAGCGACTGCAAGGAATGTAAAGCTCTGTGGGTCTTTGGAGGAATTTTTGTAGAAAAGCTGGGCTAAACTCAGGCCAAAGGTCCACTTAGCCTGGGTCTGAAGCAAAAACTCCTCCAGGGGTTTTTAGCCTTGGAGGCAATCTTTCGAGAAATCATAGATTGTTTAGTGAAATTGAAGAGGCTATTAAACCCACTGGATTGTTTCCTAGGGACGGTCTCCTTGGCCATGCAATGGTTCTGTTTTGGATGAAAGGCAAGTGTCCTATAGCATTTAAATTGGTCTGATCTCAGTAAGCCACAGATGAAAGTATTTTAGAAAATTTCATTAAAGTGGGACTTTTTTTAAACTTTATCTTATTATAAAGATGTGGGGTACAAGTCAGGATTAGGTACATAGATAAAGTATGTGAAGTTTGAGCCCCCAACCGGTTCTCATTTCCTCTGATTTAGGACCAGGTACCCTTTGTGTTTTTACGTGCCCCTTTCCCTCCTGCTGTCCTCTGGCAGTATGTCCCACGACTGCCAATCCCTCCCTTGTGCTACTGTGATTAGCATTCAGGTCCAGGTGGGTGACTTCTTAACTTGAGGTTCATGATGGACTTGAGGCATCTGTGAAAACACATCCACATATATTTTGCAAAATTTGCAGTTTTCTGTGGTAAGGGGCATATAGTTCCTAAAGGAATAATAAATAACACTGCTTCACAAATTAAAATCTACAGATATGTTTTTAAGGGATGTACAATTTAAATAAGATTTTAAAATTGTATTTAGTAGTGTAATAATTGTGTCCAATGAATATCCAAATACTTGGGTAATTTATTCAGATAATAATTTTTTAAAGACTCATAGACTTATCCATGATGACCTATTTATGTCACAGTACTGGTATTCAGTTTCAACTTTTGAGTTTGTATTTTTAATTGAACTGATGCTTGATGATCATTTAAAGTGATAGTATGTAACTCTAAGTGTTTCTCAAACTGGGTATAGCAGTAGTACCGTAGGTTGGCCTGTGAATTCTCAGATTTGAGAAAAACTGCTCTGGAGAGTGATTCATGAGCTCAATAGTTACTTTAAAAGTTTACTATGACACTCAAATCGTTTCTATTATTGAAGCACAAATGTGATCAAGATCTAGTCTTTGTTCTCAATGAGTTTATGTTCTAAGGGGCAGAAGGATGAGAAACCAATGTTTATGATACAGTAGTTCCCCCTTATCCTTGGGGGATACATTCCCAGACTCCCAGTGGGTGCCTGAAACTGTGGGTAGCACTGAATCCTATATATCCTGTTTTTTCCTACACATATATACCTATGACAAAGTTTAACTTATAAATTTGGCACAGGAAGAGATTAACAACAATAACTAATAATAGAACAGTTATAACAGTATACTAAAAAAAGTTATGTGATTGTGGTCTCTCTCTTTTCTCTCAAAATATTGTATTGTACTGTACTCACTTATTTTCCGATCTCCGCTGGCTATGGGTCTTTGAAACTGAGGGAAGTGAAACTGGATAAAGGGCATAGAGCGTCTGTCAGGGTACTAAGAAAACCCGGAAGACAACCACAAAGGGGGAGCATCTGCTCAGTTTGTGGGGGCAGAGAAGAGACGTGGCAGGGCTTCTCTGAGATATGTTATAGGCATCAGCTAAGAACAACGCATAGACAAGCAGTTCCGAAAAGGCGTGGAGTAGAGAAAAAAGTATGCAAAGCCACAGAGGCAGGAAAGGGCCCAGAACATTGGGATAATTGTTAGGGGTTCTGTCTGATTGGAAGTGTGGGGTGGCTGTGCATACAGATTGGGAGGGAAAGTGGGAGACAGAGCTATGGGCCAGAGTTATGAAGGATGTAAGAAGTTTGTAAATGGTGGAATACTGATAAGTAATCTTAGACACAAGACAAGCAGGCTCAAAACTTAGAGTGATATGAAAGATGGATTCTTGGGTCATGAAGATGAGTTAGGAAGCTGTTATTTAGTTTTAAATATTTACAAACAATACAATATAAAATAGGAACAAATATTTTTGTGAGGAATGGAGAGATGGAAGGAGGGGAATGGGTAATTGGTGTGAAATCAGCAAACACAAAAAGGAGAGCTTTTAGAAAGGCACAGCTGCTTCATCTTGTCTTGATTTTGTCTTTTATGGTAGGCTCTGCGTGAAAATTAAGTTCAGCTGTGATTGATTGAAAGCACAAAATAACAATTCCTTGAACAAGAGCCTTTTCTTATGAACATAGATTGGCCCAGGGCTCCAAGGTGGCCTCATGGCCCCATGCTATCATCGAGAACCAGATTTTCCTATTTTTTACTTACCATCCTCAGCACGGCTTTTACCGCACGAACACCGTGACCATTCCAACTCTACCTTCACATGCCCAGCAAGGAGGAAGGGACAGTGAGTTTCCCTCCTCTTTTGAGTGTCCTTTCCCAGAATTAGCACAGTCCACTTTCACTTATAACCACCAATGAGTTAGTCCTTAGCCTAATGGTCACACTGACCTGCAAGCAAAGTTACAAAACAGTTTTTATTCTGTCTATGTACCTCGCTAAAATCTAGGGGATGCATTACTTTTTTTTTTTCTGTAATTGACAAATCATTGTTGTATACATTTATGGCATACAATATATTGTTTGATATATGTATATAGTATGGCATGATTAAATAAAACTAATGAATGTATCCATCATCCTGATTATCTATCATTTTTTATGGTGAGAGATTTGAATTTTACTCTCTTAGTTATTTTGAAGTATATAATACACTATTTTTAACTATAATCACTCTGGCATGCAATAAATCTCAAAACTTATTTCTCCTGTCTCTTTGAAACTTTGCATCTTTTGATGGGAAATGAGGAGCACATAGCAGTTTTTATCACAGTCCCTCAGTAACATTTAAATTAAAAAAAAGAATAGGCCTTGCCTGTATCTTGTTATGTTTATCCCTAAGTATTTTATCATTTTTATTGCTGTTGCAGAAGTGGGTCTCCCTTTCCATCTTATCTTCTAATTTGGTGTTGTTTACTTGTGGGTGAGTGACTGATTTTTATGTATTAATTCTATGTATTTTCTTGCTGCTTGTGAAAAGTTTTAGTCAATTTCCTGTGTTTTCTCTGTTTACAAATCTATCAGCAAAAAATAACTACAGATGTAATTTGTTTTAAATGTTTATATTTTATATTTCATTCATTTGCCTACTTTCATTAATAATTAAAGAACAATTTTAATAATAGTTGTGTTATTGATACTATTTTTTTAAAAAATAGTTATTTTTTAAATTGGCAAATTAAAATGATGTATATTCACGGTGTACCACATGATGTTTTGAAATATGTATATGTTGTGGAATAACTAAATTGAGCTAATTAACATATGCATTACTTACATACTTGTAATTTTTTTTGTGGTGAGAACATTTAAAATCTATTCTCTTAGCAATTTTCAAGTATACAACACACAGTTATAACTCTAGTCACCCTGTTGAACAATAGATATCTTGAATTTATTTCTCCTGTCCAACTGAAATTTTGTATCCTTTGACCAACATCTCCTCAAGTCCCTGGTAACTTCCATTCTACTCCGTTTCTATAGATTTAACTTTTTTAGATTCTATACATAAATGAAGTTATGTCGTATTTGTCTTTTTATGCCTGGCTTATTTGCTTTATGGCTCCAGATTTTCATCCATGTTGTCACAGATGACAAGATTCCTTCTTTTTATAGGCTGAATGGTATTCCATTCATCTGTCAATGGACACATGTTGGTTTTATATCTTGGCTATTGTGAATAGTGCTGTAATGAATACAGGAGTGCAGATATCTCTTTGACGTACTGATTTCATTTCCTTTAAATATATACACAGTCTTGGGATTGGCAGATCATATGGTGGTTCTATTTTGATTTTTTTAGGAAACTTCATATTGCTTTCTAAATTGGTTATACTAATTTATATTCCCATCAACAGTATGCAGAGATTCCTGTTTCTTCATATCCTTGTCAACATTTTTTTTACATTTCCTTTGTAAAATAATAATCATTCTAACAGGTGTGAGATAATATCTTATTGTGGTTTTAGTTTGAATTTCTTTGATGATGCATTATGCTGCATATTTTTTCTCATGTCCATTGACCATTTCTGTGTTTTCTTTTGAAAAATGTCTATTTAGTTCCTTTGCCTATTTTTAATTTTACTTATTTGAGGTTTTAAAATTTATTATTATTATTTTTTTTTATTTTTTGGGGGGGTCAGAGTCTCTGTCACCCAGGCCAGAATGCAGTGGCATATGGTAAATATTAATTGTAACCTTGATCTGAAAGGGAAGGTAGACAGCTTGAATGTCTCTTCCTGATTATAAGGATACTATTTGCAAAGAAACTGATTCTAACTCCCAAATGTCTATCCCTTGAATTTGCCTATTTCTCTGTAAGTTGTCAGGCAGCACAGAAGTCTAGGCTGCCTTCTCTGACCAGGACTTCTGCAGTATCTCCAGACTCTTCTCACTACCACGCTCTGGTCTCCATGGCCTCCACTTTCCCACCTCCAGACTTGTCTAAGCCACCCAGTCTGTAGTGTTGTGTAGTCTAAGGCACTCTTGTTGCCAGGAGGATCAGTAGTAATCCAGCATCTTTTCCTTTCTTCCCTTCTTCCTGGAACTCAGGTATTAGAGACTGTTTTCTGGAGCCCAGCATTGACATTGTAATTACTGGGTTTGAAAAGGAGGGAGGGGTCAAGGGGTGGTTGATGGATGACTCAGGACAAGAAAAGAATAATGATGCCTGGGATTCCAGTGCCTGGAGATCTTGTGCTTTCCAAGATTGAAGAGGAAATGAGCTTTCCAAGATGGAAGAGGAAATGAGCTTATGGAGGAATGTGGAGGAAAAAAATAATAGTTGTTTTGTCTGAGGACCTGAGCACGGAGTCACCCACCCACGGACATGCTGCCGTGCAAATTGGCTTCCCAAGACAATGAGTTCCAGCATCTGGAGTCGGGAAAGGTCTCGTGATTAAAAGACTGGCTGCGTCTCTTCTTTATGATATTTCTTCTATTTTATTTTATTTTGGTTTTATTATTACTGTTGTTGAGATGTTGCCCAGACTGGTCTTGAACTCTAGCCTCAAGCAATCCTCCACCTTGGCCTCCCAAAGTGCTGGAATTGCAGAGATGAGCCACCACGCCAGGTTACTTCTGATTACCTTAAAACACTTACAGAGAAAGTAAGAGCTCTTGAACTGTGTAGGAACCTAGTAGTTTTGTATGTCCAATGAAACTTTTTTTTGGAACTGTCATAAAATGTTGAATGATTTTTACACATTCTAAGTCATAAGTGATTTTGTACAGGATGTTTGGGCAGCAATCTCAGAAGCTGTTTATGTTGATTTTCTAGAGGAGACACAGAATGTCATGCTAGATTTAAACTCCTGAGGATGTCCAAGCAGTAATCAATGCATATACAGAAATTAAAAAGAAACACTACTGGAAATTCGAGGTCCTTTCTGGTGATCATGAACAGGTGTTGGCAGAAGATTTTGGTTGACAGGTCAAATTTAATTAGCCTCAGAAAAAGAAAAGTGGGACTCAAAAGTTAATCACCAAAGCTGAAACAACTAGACCAGCAAAGACTCAATAAGCAAGTAAACACATTAGATTTTCTGAATATGATTTTACAAAATTATAGTTCACCTCTTAATATTTCACTAGATACTTGAGCTGCTCTTGGAAATCCACTATTTTTTTTTATGGTTCTGCAGAATCAATGTTTTTCTATAGCCTACATTTGATTAAAAGAAATATTTTTGTTCCTCTATTTGTAAATAAGACTGTTTTCTAGAGACAAGCATATTACGTACCACAAGTTTTCATTAAATATTTTATCAGTTGAAATTATTTTATATGAAACTACCACAAGTGATTTAGTAAATAAATGTGTTTTGAACATTGAAAAAAAAAATCATACAAATTTACCTTTAGAATTAGTTTTAAGCTTAGGATAATATTAGCAATAAATGGGCTTAACAGTAAAGTTGGCTTATAATTTTAAACAAGAGGCAAAGGGAGAATTTCATTAAAAGAGCAAAACATTTAGGCCAGGCACAGTGGTTCACGCTTGTATTCCCAGCATTTTGTGAGGCTGATGCAGAAGGATTGCTTAAGCCCAGGAGCTTGAGACCAGCTTATGCAACATAGCGAAACCTTATCTCTATAAAAAATAAAAAAAATTAGCCCAGCGTGGTAGTGTATGCCTGTGGTTCCAGCTACTCGGGAGGCTGAGGAGGAAGGATTGATTGAGCCCAGGGGGCTGAGGCTATGGTGGTGAGCCATGCTTGTGCCATTGCAATTCATCCTGGGCAACAGAGTGAGACCCTGACTCAAAAAAGCACAACATTGATCAGTTTGCACAGGACAGGGTTTAGAAAACAGGAGTCACTGGGTGAAGATGAAGGAGATGAGGCCAGTGAAATGGAAAAAGGAACAGAAAGTGGAGGCCAGCCGGTGGGGTTGTGGAGAAGTGTCTGGAGACAGACTCTCCCTGCTTCAAGATTTTGTCCAAGCTCGGACATTTAAAGTTATTGGAGTATGAACAAATAGAGATGGGGTAATACGTATTTCCTCTCTTCTTTGATCATGCAGAACTGCAGTATTAGGCAGGAGAAAAAAAAACAAGTTGACACATTTCATTTGTTCTCATGGCCTCCCTGGATTTGGCAAATGGTCTTCCCAGGCTTGTACTACCAGGGACTCGGTCACACAGGACATTCCAGCCTGTGAGGCCACCTGTGGATGAGGGGCACTGTTTGGATGGTCAGCAGCTTGGGCTCCAACTCAGCATTTCCAGATCATCCTCCTCACTCCCAATCCTTAATCTGCTTTAACTCTCTCTTAGCTTCAGGCTCAGATTTTTAAAAACCTTAAACTAGCACCTAAAAAAGATATGAACACTGTCTAGTTCCTAAATATTGTTTTAATTAAGGCGGGACATGGGAGCTTGTCAATGAAAGGCCGATGAGGTGTGGGGGTCTGTGGATTCCATAAAATTCTTTTGGTGAAACCATGATGGCTGTGTCTCTTTTTCAAGAGCTCTAGGTCTTTAGCATTGTGTTGTTTCTGGTGTTTTGTACCCAGCCCCCATCAGGGGCTTGGATTACTCACCATAGTCTCCAGTTATTCTGGATTAGATGGCAGATTGCCTTAGTGATGTGGGAGCCAAGGAACATTCCAGAGCCTATGGATGCTGACAGGGTCTTGCCTTGTTCTCTGCTTCTCTGCTTTGGATTGCTCCTGTCAGCTGGACAGCGCCCCCCTTCCTCCCTGCCCCCATCAGGGATACTGGAAACTGCCCTTGTGCTGATGTCAGGAGTGTGTCAGTAGCTGCTGGCCAATACCTGTGTTTGATTTCTCCCAAAGAAATATTAAATCGGGTTGGACTTGGTGGCTCAGCCTGTAATCCCAGCACTTTGGGAGGCCGAGGTGAGTGGATTGCCTGAGGCTGCAAGTTCTAGACCAGCCCAGGCAACTTGGCGAGACCTCGTCTCTACAATACATAAAAAATTAGCTGAGTGTGGTATTGAGCGCCTGTAGTTCTGGTTACTTGGAAGACTGAGGCGGAAGTATCACTGGAGCCCAGCAGGTCGACGCTGGGGTGACTGTAAGTGTGCCACTGCACTTCAGCCTGGGCAATGGAGTGAGACTCTAACTCAAAAAAAAAGAAAAGAAAAGAAAAGAAATATTAAATCGGTGTCACTGATCGAATGCTTGGTGTTGCCCTCCTAGACAATGGAGGGTTGCAAGAACTTTTTTCCTTGGAGTTAGCAGAAAGCAAATCCAGTACTTCTTTTTATCTCTTGACATCATTTCCTAATCAGGTTTAGCTTCTTTTTGAGCCCAGGCTTTGAGTAAAAATAGCACACTTGCTGGTGCTCAGCAGACTCTTTACAAAGCAGTCAGGCTGTGCAGGTGAGCCCTTCCTTGGCGGGTGACTCAGGCTCGTGCCTGGGTAATTACACAATTCCTCAGCAGGCAGGCCTCAGCTGGGTGCAAGGGAGCAGGAGGTGGAGGTGGTAATGTGTCATTTGAAACTGTACTTCAGTCCACACCGGACATGGCTGTGTACATGGCAGTCAACCAAGGGAATAAATGGGTTTTATGATCAGGGTTTTACAGGCAGGATTGCCGGGGCACCAAACACTCCCATGGAGGTGATAAGAAGCAGGCCAGGGAGACAGGGCTGTGCTGGGGGCAGGAGCAGGGAGGGAGGCACAGGGTTGGACCAAGGCGGGTTTGGAAAAACAGTCAGAGGCCTTCATAGGCATAGCCTTTGGCATGACCTAGTGAGGTGGGTTGAGGGAACATGAGGGGTAGAGACGCAGGACCCCACGGAGACTCCATTCTGCTGTTTCTCTTCTCCTTGTCGTTCATTCATTTTTTGCTGGAATTCAGCTTGTAACGATAAGACAGTGACAGACAGGCCTTCACACAATGTTCCTGGTGGTGAGTGGTAAATGCTGCTTCCTTCTCGATTATTTCATTCAACTAGTATTTACTGAGCATTTATCAGGACATGACATCATGGTGTAGGCAAAAATGGTAGGCCAAGGTGGGAGGATTGCTTGAGCTCAGGAGTTCAAGACCAGCATAGGCAACATAGAGAGACTTCATCTATCTAAAAAAAAAAATTACGTTCACTGAGAGATCATTCAAAGAGCTTTCTTTACATAGAACAAGAGCTTAGGATGTTTTCAACCTGGGAAAATTACTTTTTCTGATTTAAAAAAATGTATACTCTGAGAAAATATATTCTCTCTGAGAGAAATTCAAACACACAGAATATAGAACATAAAAATAGAACTAATCCCATAACCCCTCCCTCCAGATATAACCACAGTAAACAGAATATAGCTTCAAAATCTTTTAAAATATATTTAATTCTCTAGAAGATTTTTTTAAAATTAAGAGGATATCAAACATTTAGAGGACATGAAAGGATTGGCGTGCCAATTAAAGAAAATAATCTCAAAAACCTTCCCCTATTTTATTTTATTATTTTACTAAAAATGACTTTATTTTATTACAAAAATGCTGTTGGTTAATTCACCTATGAGATTCACATCTAGAGAAGGCACGAGATGTTAGACGTGTTCACGTGTTCTCTGACGTCCTGTTGGCATAGAATTGCTCACCTGAGCTGAGTTCTTGAGGTTCTACCTGTCTTGTTTTCCCGAGATTTCTCACTCAGGTTTAATGCAGCACATTAAATAGATCTTTCTAGAACACAATTCTGCCCAGGATCAAGTTTGAAATTAAAGAGCTAATTTTCCCCAGACCAATAAAGCAAATACTTGATGTGAGAGTGTCTAGTTTCCTAAGGTCTGAGGTGGATCCTGGTGCTGGGATCTAAGTGGCGGCACACTTATCCGAGGAGGCAACATGTCTGCTTATCCGTACAGCAGGCTTAAAAGGATGCTTGAGGCTGGGCACAGTGACTCATGCCTATAATCCCAGAACTTTGGGAGGCTGAGGCGGGAGGATTGCTTGAGCCCAGGAGTTCAAGACCAGCTTAGGTAATGCAGCAAGACAGTATCTTAAGTGGGGAAAGTCTCAAAACATCAAAAAAAATAGCTGGGTATGGTGGTGAGTGCCTGTTGTTCCAGCTTCTAGGGAAACTAAGGCAGGAGGATTGCCTGAGCCCAGGAGGTTGAGATTGTCATGAGCCATGCTCATGCCACTGCCCTCCAGACGTGGCAACAGGGTGAAACCCTAACAAAAGAGAGAGAGAGAGAGAGAGAGGAGAAAGAAAGAGAGAGAGACAGAGAGAGAGAGAGAGAGAGAGAGAGAGAGAGATGCTCAAGACAAAATGAGCATGTTTTGAGATTTCCCCACTTAAGACACTGTCTAAATAGTCTCTTTTGGAAACAAAAACCCCAGAAACAAATAGATTAAAAGTCATTCCTGCAGGAATATCTTTGGTTGAATGTTGAGAGCAATAAATGTGTCAAATGACCATCTGTAGTAAAACCGTCGGAGATCTATGTTATTGGTGGATACTGCAATTCCCAGGCAAAGTAGAAATGTGAATTTGGCTGCTGGTAAGGTGCAGTGTGTTTAACTGTGCATTTGGGGTAGTCAGGAGAGTAGGTGTATTTAAAAAAAAAACCCAATTTAATGGCAATAGGCAAAATGACAGTGATAAAGTAAGGGACATAAGAGAACACTCATAAAAATAGAGATATCTAGGTCAGGCATCTCTGCAGGGATGACTAGAAGTTAGAGTTGCTCACACATGTGCACACACACACACACACATGTGCATACACATGCACACAAATGATTGCCAGATTTAGCAAATGCAAATACAAGACACTCAGTTAAATTTGAATTTTAGGTGGACTACCCCCCATTTCCCTATCTGGGTTAATTGTCCTTCCTATGTGTTACCTGTCATCACACTGACTACCTTTCCCTGTCCATTTCTTTTCATCCTCCAGTGCACTGCAAGTTCATTCCACCATTTTCTCCCCAGTGTGTTTGTCAGATATTCAGTTAATATGTGTTAAGCGAGTCGACGGAGGAGCGATTGGTGCAGAAAGTCACACTCATGCTTGAAGAAAGCACATCAATGAGTGAAATTGACTGAAGAACAAGACTGAAAGAGTCGATTGGACCAAAGGAGAAGGCTGTGGAGACCCATCTAGATTTCATCTGCAGTCACCAGTTACCACGGCTGGGCCTGGACACAGGAGTGAATGGTGAACATTTATGTTTTGGAAAGAATATTCTTCCAGCACTGTGAAGGGAGGTTTTTGGAGAGGTGAGGTGGGACTTAGGATATGAGACACAGGGAAAAAGGCAGCATGATTGATGCTTTATAACCTGGGCGGTTTTTGGAGAGGTGAGGTGGGACTTGGGATATGAGACACAGGGAAAAAGGCAGCATGATTGATTGAATTGGAGAGGTAGGTGTTTCATATCTGTGGTCTGTAGGTTTCAATATTAGTTATATCTTGCAATGGAAGGTAATGGTGACTGAGAGCAGGGTTAACCCTATGTCTCCCCCACCCAGGAGCAATACTGTCTATTACTGTGGTGACCATCATTATAGGAGGAGCAGGAAGTTGTCACAGAATCTCAGTTGGAGGAGGCCTTGGGTGGAAGTGGAGCAGAAGGCAACTGTGCTGTTGCAGTTAATCATTAAACAAAACACCACTGTTCCCTTAAGATATAAACCATGTATACTAGTGTGAACAGCAAGTAAGGCAGAGGTGAGTGTGAGGTAATTGTCCAGGCATTCACTCTTTTCCCTTGTTTATGGCATCTTTCTACCCTCTCTCTCAGGGAGCAGCCGCTGGCCAAGGCTGGTCTCCCGCAGGATATATATATTCCCAGGAACAAGTCACAGGGTGCAGGTAATTGAGCAGAGATTAGAACAATGTGGGCAGCACCCTTACTGTGATTGTAATCACCATGTAGCGAGCTGAATAACTTACTTGCTTGACTATAAGATGCTTGTTGTACTGTCCTGAGGTGTGGATTCCTTTTTCACCCACTGGCCACCATCAGTGCCTCCTATAAGTTCTAATAAACCAATGTCTTTCCCTGCTGGACCTCCAGGTGACTTCTTTGGGACAGGCAAAGAACCTTATGCGCAAGCCCTCTCTAATTTGGGGCTACCACATTACAGTGAGTTACTCATAGAAGAGGAACTAGATAAAAGACCTGTCACTCAGTGATTAAGAAGGAAGGTGCCCAGAGAGCTGGAACTGGCAGATGGTCCTTGGTTCTGAGATTCCTCTCCTCTCACTCCCCAACTCCCATCTCTCTCCCCAACCCCAACCACAAGAAAAATTTCTCCAAAAGTGGCTGGTATCTGGAGATGTATTTAAGGGGAAACAAAGCCTTTAATTCTACATTAGAGATAAAAGGTTGACTCTAAAAGTCCAGATGAGAAGACTCTTGAAAACAGCTCCAGTGGAAATGCAACCAGTTAATAAATTTCTGTCCTACTGAGATAGGTTATCACAGCAAATCAACTACATGCAGCACAACTCCTGAATGGTCAAGAATTATATGGAGATGATCAAATGGGTAGCTTTTAGATGAACACAGTGGGCTAGGTACAGTGGCTCCCACCTGTAATCCCAGCAATTTGGGAGACAAAGGCAGGCAAATTGTTTGAACCCAGGAGTTTGAGACCAGCCAGGGCAATATAGTAAATCTTCATCTCTACAAAAAATTTTAAATAATTAACTGGGCATGGTACCTGTAGTCCCAGCTACTCAGGATGTTGAGGTGGAAGGATCTTCTAAGCCCAGGAGGTCGAGGCTGTCATGAGCTGTGATTGTGATAATCATGCCATTGTACTCCAGCTTGGGTGACAGAGTGAGACTCTGACTCAAAAAATAACAGTAATAAAGAAATAAATAAATGAATATGGCAGTACAAAAGCCAGAGAATGAGGAAATCTTGCTATTTTCTGTACCTGTCATCACAAACGTTCTTGCTACTATAAGCTTCCTTAATTCTTCAAACTCTTCTTAAAGATATGAAAATGACTTCCTCATTCTCTAAGAACAATGAACAAACTCACAGAGAGCAGAGAGTCTAGGGAAATGTGAATAAAAAAATAAAAAGTTATATTACTGGAAGGCTAAGGACAGCACATATTTTTTTTTTTTTTGAGTTGGAGTCTCACTCTGTTGCCCAGACTGGAGTGCAGTGGCCGCTCCCGGCCACCGCAGCCTCAACCTGCTGGGCTCCGGCGATCCTTCCGCCTCAGCCTTCCAAGTAGCTGGAACTACAGACGCGCGCTACCGCGCCCGGCTAATTTTTTGATTTATTGTAGAGATGAGGTCTTGCTTGCCCAGGCGGGTCTCGAACCCGCGGGCTCAGGCAATCCACTCACCTCAGCCTCCCAAAGGCGCGGGATTATAGGCTGAGCCACCGAGCCCGGCTACAGCACATATTTTACTTGAAATTTCTGGCATTGTGTTATTAAGACAGGAAGTTCTGATGGACATATATTAAGATTGCCAAGTAAAATACAGGATGCCCAGTTAAATGCGAAATTTCAATGAAACACCAATAGCACAAGTCCATTATATTTTGTAAGATTTACCTATACATTTAATAGGACTAAAAAGCTATTCTCTTCTGAGAGAGAACAATATTCTAAAGCAGAGGTTGGCAAACTATGACCCGTGGGCCAAATCCAACCCTCCTCCTGTTTTTTGTTTATTTGTTTGTTTGAGTCAGGTTTCATTCTGCCACTCAGGCTGGAGTGGCAAAATTATGGGTCATTGCAGTCTTAACCTCCTGGACTCAGGAGATCCTTCTACCTCAGCTTCCTGAATAGCTGGGACTACAAGCATGCGCCACCACACCTGGTAAATTTTTGTATTTTTCTTTTTGTACAGATGAGGTCTTGCTGTGTTGCCCAGGCTGG
Organism: Tarsius wallacei; assembly: GCA_963574415.1. Taxonomy (NCBI): domain Eukaryota; kingdom Metazoa; phylum Chordata; class Mammalia; order Primates; family Tarsiidae; genus Tarsius; species Tarsius wallacei. The sequence continues at coordinate 18,646 of CAUYQG010175336.1, read as the reverse complement.
TCTCAAACTCCTAGGCTCAAGCAATGCTCCTACCTTGGCCTCGCAAAGTGCTGGGATTATAGTCATGAACCACCATGCCTGGCCCCTCCTCCTGTTTTTATAAATAAAGTTATATTGCAACACAGCATGCTCATACATTTAAGTATTGTTCATAGCTGTTTTCACACTATAACAGTGGAGATAAATAGTTGTGAGAGAGACTGTAAAAGTCTGCAAGGCCTAAAATAATTACTTTTTCTTCTGTTGAAAAAGCAGGAGTCTTGCAGGTAAAGAAATTTAGAAAAAAAGTGTTCCTGGTCCCGAGGTTTCAGAAAATGTGGTACATAGTTAGGAGAACATGAGAAACCTAGTGGGTAGGAGGAATTATGAGCAGGATTTTTTTTTTTTTTTTTTTGAGTTGGAGTCTCACTGTTGCCCAGGCTGGAGTGCTGTAGCATGCTCATGGCCACCGCAGCCTCAACCTGCTGGGCTCAGGTGATCCTTTTGTCTCTACCTTCCAAGTATCTGGAACTACAGGCATGTGCCACCACACCCGGCTAATTTTTTGATTTATTGTAGAGACGAGGTCTTGCCAAGTGGCCCAGATTTGTCTCGAACCCGTGGGCTCAGGCAATCCTCTCACTTCGGCCTCCCAAAGTGCTGGATTACAGGTGTGAGACACCGTACCCAGCCTGAGCAGGATATTAAAGTGAAGGTCAGATTTGGAAGAGTTTTGTAAACCATTTTAAGGAATGCCTTTTCTCTATCTGTTCCATCTTTCTAGAATTCTCTTCCTCTCAATTTACCTATCAAAATTTTATTGATTCTCTGAGCTTGAATTTAACCTTTGGCATGAGATTTTTGGTAAGAATATTTTTTCTATTTTTCTTTTTATTTATACTTCTGCATTAGCACTTTATAGTGAGTTGTCGTTGGCTGTTTTTCGCACTCGATAGCAGAATTCTTAAAACAAAAATTAGTTATCTTTATAGGTACTAACATAACTAATTCTGGTTCTGTGTAAGTACACATTCAACAAATACAATTGAGTAAATATATGTAGTAGTTTCCCTTCAGAAGCATAAAAATAATTACAACATTGTTTGACTGCAACAGTTGAATGTTCCCACTGAGACAATATCTATAGCACTTGAATGTGTAGAAAATAGAAAATGTATAGCCCACATCTTCCTGTGTTCACTGCTATCATTTATGCCTGCTTCTTTATACTGCTAAGTAATGGAGCAAAGCTTTTCTATCTCATTTTTGGTCTTGACTAAATAATAACCCATGACTAATAATAATCCATCAGCCAAACTAAATGTCAATCACTTTTCTTCTTCTTTGGTCATTTCCTTCTCCTTCCAGTTGTGCTATCATGAACCCCAATTTTGACTGACTTAGGCAGAATTAATGCTTCTGATTGTAGGACTTTTTTTCCCCCTTTGCACAAATACTTCTTTGAGAAGTACCAATAATACTTCTTTGATAGTTTTATTACAACCAGGTGATACCTTGGTATCTATTTTCTATATCTGAAAAACAGTATGATCAAGAAATTCAGTACAGTAAGTCCCCTACATATGAATCTTCATGTTGCAAACTTTCAAAGATGCAAATGTGTGTTTGCATGTCCAATCACCTAAGTTAGTTTATATGTCTAATATACATTGTTACGTGCTTGCATCTTCCACAAGTGCTTGTGCTTTTGTGTACTTTACTGTTCAGTACTATATAGAGTACAGTAATACACAATCTTTATTTCAAGTCCAGGATGTCCGGAAGCAAGAGTAAAAGCATCGATGATGTAACTGGTATAGCCGATTGTGTTAGTTGGGTACCTAGGCTAACTTTGCTGGACTTACAGACAAATTGGACTTATGGACGCAATCTCGGAATGGAGCTTGTTCATATGTAGGGAGTGTACTGTATTTAATGACTAAAGAAGACATTTAATTTGAAACATCATTTGTTCCAAACCTGACTTTTACATATGAGAAAACTGAGACCCAAGCAAGATCAAAGGACAGGTAGCTGGTTTGTGTGGAAGTCCAAGAAAGCATCTTCTATCAAGTTGCAATCTTCTCCCAATCAGATGATATCAGCTAATGTCTTTGTCTCCCACTTTTGGCTCCAATTTGTTTATCAGGCAACTAGTGGTTTTATCATTGCTTCTTTTGTTTGGAGACAGAACTAGTAAGTCTTGGTCAAGCCTTATGATTCATTTCATTTTTTTTTTTTCACTGTAGTTCCTATTCAGGATTCTACCTAGTGCTTCCTTGCATGGGGGAGGGGGTGTAACCAGTGACCTCTTGACAGCTCTGCTGGGCGATGAGTCATTTATTCCCTAATATCTTTTCCAACTGCAGAGAGAGATCACAGTTGATTAAATGATGGGGCAAGGTATGGAATGAAGTTGGCACAAGTCTAGGAAAAAAGTTCATTTCCTTTTCCAAAGTGAAATATTTATTTTAATTGGCTCACTAACAAATAGTAGGAATAATTGTAACTCACAAAAGAGAAATGTGCTTTGAAGCACTGGCATAGTATAGAAAAGAAAAAAAAGGACATAGAAAATTTGATGTCAATCCTGATATTTGTGGCTTAGAGCAATTTTACAAGATTATAAAATTTGCTGGAGCTAGTAGCTCTGTAGAGTAGTTTAGAACTGCAGAATTTCAGAGCTGGAAGGTATTTTACAAAATAACTGCATCAACCCCCTTATATTATAGATAAGAAAAATGAGGCCATGAAATATTCTGGTGCAGTTCCATTTGTGCACTTTCATTTGAAAAGTTCTAAGTGAATCGCAAGTCTTGCTGGTCAGAGATCTCTAGAATTACTTAGACACAGTGGAAATCTGCCATTGGGTATTTGTCTGTCACATTTCCTATGACTGCTGAGTTTGAACCACATTTCCAGGGAATCCAAAGTGCGTTAAAGGGATAGCCTTCCTTGAGCTGTGCTGTGCTCTCAAAAGAGACCCATCAAGTATACCAGAATTTCTCCCTAGATGAGTGGGGGTTGAGATTCCCCAGACCCCTCTGTGTCTCTCAACTACATTTTCAGATTGATTTGGGGTTTCCCTGGGCTCTAATGATACTCTGAAAATTCAAAATGCGGTATAGAGGAAATGTGTGAGATGAGTATTTCCAAAACATAATGATGTCACTCTTTGTTAAATGCCTTTGAAAACTCTTTCTTGACAGCCACCAGTGTTTTTAATGGTAGGCATTATTATTTATTACTCAGGTATGCTAAGGCCAACAGGTTAGGAGGTGAGTGCTATTGAAAAGACAGTTTGTTACTAACAGTTCCCAAGAGAGGGCCCTCCTCAACGAGTCCACAGGGCCCCATGGGGAAGAACCAAGGTGGATCAGTAGGCAGAAGGAGGAAAGAGAAAACATGGACAGAAGGTTTTACAAGAGGGGACCCAAAAAATCCCCGGAATTTATTCATTTAAAAAATTGTGTATTTATTCTTACATGTTTAAATTTCAGTCGCCTTCAAATACTCTCCATTTGATTCAATACACCTATCAAGATGCTTTTTCCACTTCTCAAAACAGTTTTTGATCTTGTCAATTTTGATGCCTTTTAGTGCTTCTGCCATTTTTTGTTTCACCTCTTCCACATTGACAAAATGTTTCCCTTTGAGCACTTTTGTCATCTGATGAAACAAAAATAAATCTTGCTTGGGATAAGATTGGGTGGATAGGGAGGGCAGGGCATGGGAGTCAAGCAGTTTTTGGTTAAAAAAAACAACAAAAACTGTTGAACACTCAGGGCAGTGTTGACAGGTGCACTTGTAAATCACCCATCATGAAATGGGCAAATGCATTGAAAGACTCTCCAAAAAAAACTCGCTGAAACCAAATACAACCTAGGTCCTAAAACACTCACCTACTAGGGGAAGTCTATACTACAAGGGAGCTGCCCTCCAAAAAATAATTTGGGTTTTTTTGGGGGGTCCCCCTCATATGGTGGTTTCTACAGAAGGAAAATAAAAGGCAAGTCAGGCTGGGCAGGCTTAAGGTCGATGAATTTGAATAATTTCAGTGGGTTCTGGGGTATAGAAGCTGTCTCCAGATGGCTGGTACCTGGTCCTAGGATGATTAGGGCAGAGGAATATTGTATCCTGGGGTGTATGTGTCAGATAGAGGGTGTGGTGGGGTGTGTGTGAGCTCTAGATTGGTTAGTTTTCATATGAAAGGTAGGCTCCCAGTTGAGTTGTTATTTCTAAGACCTGGCTAGCCCTGAGAGGGGCAGTCTCTTGTTAGCGAAGCCCTAGTTGTCAGAGCATCAGTAATGCAGAAAATATAGCTGATATAAGCAGCACTTGCAGAGGTGGGCACCCCGGAGCAGTTTTTGGAGATGCTCTGGAGGGAGAGGAGTCTGTCCTCTTTGCTGCTGCTGATGGGACCCCCTCTGGCAGGACGCTGCCAGAGTAAAGTCGTTAGGGAAATCCCACTTTAAAGAAACCGGTTAGTCCTTATTTGACAGTTTTTCAAGCCTGCTTAGCCGTAAAGTCCTTTTGAAAAATATAACTTGTCATTTTAAGATAGCGTGGATATGTGGTTTAGAGGTAGAATCTGGACTTTGCTTTGTTCAAAACCTGGCACTCGTCTTTCTTTCCTTGGGATTCTGGTAAGAGCCATCTAAGGCAGGCAGGCTGATTTAATTTGGGTCAGGACAGCAAGCTTTCCTCATTCCTGCCTCCAAGTTTTGCCCAACCTATTTCTTCATGATTCAGAATTGTGCCCATACTCCCTACCCAGTCCAAGTCTTTCTAGCACTCCTCTGTGAAGTCCTTGCCAGCTTCCCCAGTTCACAAAATTCATGCTGCATACCATGTGTTGAACGCTATTCTAAGCACTTTGGAAATATTAACTAACTTAATCATCGCAATATTCCTTTGAGGCAAGCACTATTTGTGTCCCTGTTTCACAGATGAGGAACCCCAGACACAGAGATGTTGAGTGACATCCAAAGTCATAAAGCTGAAGGATGTTCAGAATGTCATTGGCTTTCAATTAGTGCTATCTGAACAAATTAAAATTTCTGTGGGAATTAGGTAGGTACCTTCTAATTGATGTGTATATGTGCATATGTGCTTTAAATCAGATGGAAGGAATATTTTCCTACCTCTCTTTATTTTTTTCTCTTTATTTTAAAATTATGTAACTTTATTAAGACTCCACTCATTTAGAATTTGTTCAGAATAATTCAAATTTAGAGTTTACTTTGGCTTAGCAAGATGAATTTCTAAGTCCTTCCTCTGAGACAGTATAAATTCATAGGTAAACAAGAATGCAAAGAAAATTTTAGAACCACTCAATCGTACCCTTTATAGTACTAACTTTTATACATGCATAATGTACTGCTAGTTCATTCTTACACATTAATTACAATTAACATTTTAGCAACTGTATCAGTCAGGGTTCAGTGAGAGAAGCAGAACCAGAAGGAGATAGACATTTGGAAGCTTATTTCAAGGAATTGGCTTGTGTGAGAGTGGAGCTGATTTGCCAGGTCTGAAACCTACAGGGCAGCCTGGGACTCTCTGGAATGGCCTGGAACTGCTGTTCACGGGCAGAATTTTTTCCTCAGGGAAGCCTTAGCTCTGCTCTTAAAGTCTTTCAACTGACAGACCCGGGCTCATCCAGATTATTTTAGATAATCTCCCTGAACTAAAATCAACTGTCTTGATTCATGTCTACAAATACCTTTCCAGCAATCTCTAGTTCTGTTTGAATAACTGGAGACTGTAGCCTCACCAAATTCACACATCAAAAGGCTATTGCAAGAACCTTTGCTATTTATCACGTTATTGGTCTATTTTGTTTCTATTTGTATAAGAAAATTTAAAAAGTAACTCATTTAGAAATATTCTATTGATTAAGTAAGATTCAAATGTTTTAATCAGTTGAAAGGACATTCCTTCCATTGGTAATAAAGTGATGTGACACTGTTTATTGGTATTTCCTTGCTTGTCTGTTGTCTTCCAATCTGTTTCTGTTTGTGTTTGTTTCTCTCTCCCTTCACATGCCAGGCATAAGTGTCTTTAGTTTACATTAACCCTGAGCCTCAGTCACCTTATCTGAAAAAGGGGATAATTACAGCACCAGCTTTGTGGGGCCGACTGGAGGATTAACTGAATTAGTTATTGAAAGTGCTTAGATAAGATGAACAGTCCACTCTGTAGCAGGAGTTGTTAATTTCCCTCTGGTTAATTTCCTCTGACCACGACCATGCCCAGAGCAACAGAAGTCTTTTGCAAAAGGCATCAGAGGCTGTGGCATCACATGTTCAAGAGTATTCATTAAAAAATGAATATTTAACCAATTGCTTTCTATTATAAAATGTGTCATTTTCAAAGACCTGTTTTCTCCCACTTTTCTGAGGTACTAGAGATTCACACACTCCTTCCAAGCAGTCAGCTTTTCGAAATTTACGACTTCGAAAATGTATAGCAACTTTGCTGCCTGCCCAGGTGGATGTCCTTTCACAGGGAGGAGACTGTCACAAGACCTGACTGGGTCACACTGCTCCTAAACTCTGAATATGTTCAAAGACCCAGATAAGCAGGAAGCTAGTTTTTTTTTTGGTAGCTCCTTTTGGGCATATGTGTGTTTGGGACATAAGTGTGTTTTATTATCATCTTGAGATGGAGAGAAATACTAAAACGTGGACAAAGGGCATTTTCTCCAGTCTCAGCTCTCGAATTAGATGAAGCATTCCAGATATTTAGGTCTGTGCCCACCGACTCTGGATAAAACAGGCTAAACTCACTCTTTTTTTTAGGTGGCTATCAATACCCAATCATAGTTCAGGTTGTTAGGAAAAACTCTGATTTTCCTCCCAAGTTCTTTTTTCTTGGCATTCCTGGCAATGACAGGAAGACATTTCACTTACCAGCAGTGCTGTTTTCCTAATTTACTTTTAAAAGAGTGAAGCAACATTTCTTCTGGGGAAAAGAGTGACAGTTGCTGCCGTGTAAACAGAAGGCAGGGGCTTTGCATCACTCAGTCACCTCTTTGCGGAACGCTCTGAGCTGCTTTGAGGCTCGCGAGGGGAGGGGGTACGAGTGTGAGGAGGATGTTTTCTTTACACATCCACCTCCATAAACTGTAGCTGCCATCTGGTGGAGATTGTATATGCAGTTGTCTGGGACAGCATCATCCTGGCAACAGGAAGAATCATCTCTTTTGTGAGGAAGTCTTGATGGAGAAGTCCCATGTCTGAGCCACTATGTACCTGGAGCCAGCAGAACAGGCCCCCTTCTTTTATGCGGGTTTTTCCACTCCTCACATTTCTGCCTCACCTACTAGACTGAGAAGTCCTCATGTATGAGAACCCTGGCTCCAACTTGCCCTGGTTTGCATCACCACACTTTTTTCTAGAAGAGAGCTCAAGGTGTAGCAGGTGCTCAGTTGATGTTGGTTGAAATATAATGGATCTACTGAAGTTGTGTCTAGGTTCACCCAAAGGAATAGATTAAGAAGTTTCTTAGGGCCAGGTGTGGTGGCTCATGCCTATAATCTCAGTACCCTGGGAGACCAAGGCAGGAGGATTGCTTGAGGCCAGGAGTTTGAGGATACAGTAAGCTATGATCGTGCCACTGCACTCCAGCCTGGGCAACATAGCAAGACCCTATGTTCTACCACCACCAACAACAAAAAAACTGGACGTGGTGGCACAGGCCTGAAATCCTAGCACTTTGGAAAGCTGAGGAGGGAGAATGGCTTGAGCCTAAGAGTTCCAGCTTACAGTGATCATGCCATTGCACTCCACACTGGGCAATAAGTGAGATCCTGTCTTCAAAAAAAAAAAAGTTTCTTAGGACCCAAATCTACTGAAAACAGGAATTCAGAAATGATTGTCATAGGTGAAGTGTGCAATAATAAAAAAGCATTTCTGACTTAGAAGAGGATTTACATGTGGGTCAACTCCCTAAAAACAGTATCCATGTTATAAGTCAAAATCACTTCTCTTGTGATGAATTTTGATAGCATTATAACCAAATGACTTAGGCATTGAGATTATGAAAGTATAGCACCCTTGCTTTTCATTTAAAGTCTGTTACTTAGGTTACTGATAACCTCAATCTAGGAGGTAGGACTGAGAGGGTGGATTCAGCGCTGAGAAACTGCTAAGAAAAGAGTTGGTAGTGGGTGCCATGAAGAACGATCTTGAAGCTGAATTTGGAAAAATCATTCTCTTTAATTCTAATCTGAATAATTGGTCTGTTAACTCATCTCAGTAATTTACTCAAATCAACACTCATATAAATAGGGGTGAGTACACAGAATTAGACCACTTCATGAATTCTAATTCAGAGAGTTTCACATAAGTGCTTGAGGCCAGAAGTAAGTAGAAAGAGGAAATATTTTACCCTCTTTAGGACTTTTGTCTTGACTAGTACCACGGGTCTGTCAGTGGTGTCTGGAAACCAACATGAAACTGTATTGCTTGTGGTTAGCTAGTTCCTGAATTATCAGAGAAACTGCTGATTTTCTTTTTTTTTTTTTGAGTTGGAGTCTCACTCTGTCGCCCAGACTGGAGTGCAGTGGCCGCTCCCGGCCACCGCAGCCTCGACCTGCTGGGCTCCGGCGATCCTTCTGCCTCAGCCTTCTGAGTAGCTGGAACTGCAGGCGCGCACTACCACGCCCGGCTGATGTATTTATTGATTGATTGTAGAGATGAGGTCTCGCCAAGTTGCCCAGGCGGGTCTCAAACCCTCAGGCTCAGGCAATCCACTCACCTCAGCCAACTGCTGATTTTCATTGTTATTTTTAAAAATATTTATTGACTTTATCAAGTATGCCTGTGTATGTTCACTCATTAGTTAAAGTAATATTTACTGCTCACCTCCCTAAGCACTACACATGTATTGACTTATTTAATTGTTGTAACAGTCTCTGAGGAAGTCATTATCATTCTTTTATTTTAAGATAAGGAAACATAAGTGCAGGGAGGTGATCGTAATTCGTGGGTGGTCTGGCCGGGGCTCCCCAGACTCTCTGACTCCGGTAGTCACACTCCACATTGAACACAGCACCAGCACAGAGGGCCGCTGACTAGAACTTATTTGGCCTGTCTAAATATGTTCTCCCAGGGAAATTGTGAAAATCAGAGTTAGGCAACGTTCAGATCTTGATAGGGTATCATTCACGGACACAAGCTTGAGGCATAGTGTGCTTATTTCTGCTTTTGAAATCTATTTGCAGGGTTATTAGAATGGTCAACATGAGGGTAGCTTCTCAAATGAAACCTCTAAATAAGAGAAATGGGATTCATCACAACTCCTGGTGTTCTCAGGGGGACGAATGAGCCTCAGTGATGCTGAGGGCTGGGACCCAGGCAGCCCCCGTTCCCTTGCTGCGGGCTTAACTTTCTCCCTTCCCTGACTTGGAATGAAATGCTTGCTTCTAGTTGAGGTGTAAACATTTTGGAGCTTTTTGGTATTTGTCCAAATTCAGCCAGTCATTATTGACATTTTCCTGGAAATTTGCACAATATTCTTTCATTTGTTTTAACACTTGGATGCATTCCAAATGAGGGGGCTCACTGGTTAGTTTTTTTTTTTTTTTTTAATTTCTGAACTTTCCCTCTGCATTTTAGTTGAATAAATGTGAAGAGAATGAGATGAAAAACCATAGAATTTAGGAAAATGACATAAATGTTTTAACCATATTTAAGTTACCAAATCGAGCCTCCTCAAGAGTCTGTCAGTCCCACCTGTCTGTGTTATTATTCGGGTCACACTTGTCTGTATCATATTTGGAGTATAGCCAATTTGCTTCTGACCTAGGGATCCTGAGAACCTGTGCCTACTGTGATTGAATGATGGCTTGGTTTCATATATTTTAAGAAGGCAGAAGTTACAAGAAACCATTAATCAATACATGTGATATTTTCATTGTTTGGGTCCAGGAAGGAGGGACATTTCTAAGTGGGGACTTGCATATTAAAGACAAGAAGCAAAGGGTGATAAATAATAATGACTCACAAAGACGCAAAGAACAGTTTCTAAAATAAGGGTGGGTTATAATATATTGGGTGAGTGCTCTGCCAAATCCAGACATTTCTCCATGAATTTAGAAATCCATTCCTAACTGTTCATCATTCAAGGAAGGTTACACAACCACACACTAGTAGGAGACAAAAGGATACAAAGTATATGTGATGCAAGAGGAAAAGTCATCTTGAGAGGGTTGGCACTCAGAATGGGTTAAGACTAGATCCCAGGAGCTGCTACCAAGCACCCCCCACCTGGCATTAACTGATCTTCACTATTTGTATGAGACGGACGTAGAAATTGTGTCACACCCAGAAGGGGCAGTTGGAATTTTCTCAGGATACTGCAGTGCAGGAGCTATGTGGGGATTCAATCATATTATGAGAATAAGATGGAGGAAGATTCAAGTCGAGGGGTTTCAGGAATCATGAAGTTGCCTCCCACAGAATCCCTTTGCCAAGGTTGCTGATGTCATCACATACTTAACAAGAGCTCACTAAGCATACATATGCCTCCTGCAAATACGAACCTTGGGTGACCAGCATAAAGTGTGAATGGAGTGAAACTCAATAGAGACCAAAGAAAGGCAAATAAGAAGGTTGAGTAACATCTCCATTTGTCAATTTGGCAGAGATTAAACGGAAGGATAATGGGCTGTATCTGTGAGGGGATCAGGAAATGGCAGCTCACACCCATGTGATAAAAGTGTAAACTAATACAATCTGTCCTTCATTGCCTTCTCAGAAAGTTTAAAAATATATACATGTATACAGCAGTATTTATAACTACCATTATTTTTCACTGCCCAGGAATTTCAAATGAAGGCAACTTAAATATGTTCATAGCCAGAAAGTGGTACAATGAATGGTTGATGAAAAGTTGACACACACTGTAAAATATTTTTAAGATGGTATATTCTGAACCAAGCTTGAGCACCTAGACCTGGGGACACCTACTCTCAGGAGGTCCTGAGAATCTGTGCCCACTATGGTTGAAAGGTGGCTTGGTTATATACATTTTAGGAAGGCAGAAGTTACAAGAAACCATAAATCAAGATGTGATATTTTTATAGGTATGGCCCAGAAAAGACAAACATTTCCAAGTGGGGACCTGCAGGTCTTAAGTGGATTCAGAGATTTCTTGACTAGTAATTTGTAGTTCCTAATTAAGGAATTTTGGAAATCAGTAGAGGAGGTGTCTTGTGGCAATAAGGGGACAGAAACTCCAGGTTTGTTGATATATAGATAAAGTTTCCTATGTGACAGATTTCAGAGAGGAGAGATAAATGTCTTACAGTGTTCCCAGCATGTGGGAGTCCCCAAGAGATGGCTTTGCAGGGCCATAAAATACTTTAATTTCTGTCTTTATTTGTTATGTGATATTATGACAGTCGGGTTGGAAAACAAAATTTAGTATAATAAGGTAATAGAATAATAAAATCCTGTCTGGTAAGTCCTTATCAGACAGTGACTCTCCAAGCCTCTTAGAAATTTGGATAAGAGAAAAAAAGGTCAGGTTTAATCCTCAGAATTATGGTATATTCATACAGTAAAATACACTGTATCTATTAAAAAGGATAGAAGAAGCCGGGCTCGGTGGCTCAGCCCGTAATCCCGCGCCTTGGGAGGCTGAGGTGAGTGGATTGCCTGAGCCCGCGGGTTCGAGACCCGCCTGGGCAACTTGGTGAGACTCATCTCCACAATAAATAAAAAATCAGCCGGGCGTGGTAGCGCGCGCCTGTAGTTCCAGCTACCCGGAAGGCTGAGGCGGAAGGATCGCTGGAGCCCAGCAGGTGGAGGCTGCGGTGGCCGGGAGCGGCCACTGCACTCCAGTCTGGGCGACGGAGTGAGACGCCAACTCAAAAAAAAATAAAAAAGGATAGAAGAATACAGTTGTGGTAGGTAGGTTGTGGTAGGTAGAAAAACAACCCCTTGAAGGTGTCCATGTTTCTCCCTGGGACATGTGAATGTATCCTGTTACATGGCAAAGGGGATTAAGGTTTCAGATGGAATTAAGGTTGCTATCAGTTGACCATGAGGGGAAAGATTATCTTGAATTATCTGGGTGGGTCCAATGTAATCACAAGATCACAAGGGTTTTTTTTTTTTTTTTTGAGTTGGAGTCTGTCACCCAGGCTGAAGTGCAGTGGCATGCCCATGGCCACCACAGCCTAACGTACTGGGCTCAGGTAATCCTTCCACCTCAACCTTCCAAGTAGCCAGAATCACAGGCATGTGCTACCATGCCCGGCTAATTTTTTGATTATTGTAGAGATGAGGTCTCAACAAGTTGCCCAGGCTGGTCTCAAATCTGTGGGCTTAGGCAATCATCTTACCTCAGCCTCCCAAAGTGCTGGGATTACACACATGAGCCACTACGCCCAGCCATCACAAGGGTTTTTATAACTGAAAGAGGGAAATACAGGCGTTCAAGTCAGAGTGATGCAATATGAAAAAAACTCTATTGACTACTGCTGACTTTGAAGATGGAGGTGGCCACATGCCAAGGAATGTGGGCAGCCTCTAGAAGCTGGAAATGGGAAGAAAGTGAATTTTCATCTAGAGCCTTCAGAAAGGAACACAGTCCCATTGATACCTTGATTTTAGCTCAGTGAGATCCATTTTAGACTTCTGACCTCCAGAACTATGATAGTAATACATTTGTGCTGTTTGAAGTCACCAAGTTTGTGGTAACTTGTAATAGCAACAATAGGAAACAAGTACAACATTGTTAAGTAAAAATCACCCAGTTTTGTAAATTGTACACTACTATGGTGTGAATGTGTCCACCAAAAGTTTATATTTTGGAAACTTAATCCTTTTGTCCTCATGAATGAATAATGAGGGCTCTACTTTCCTAAATGGACTAATGGTGCTTTTATGGGAGTGAGTTTATGATGATAGTGGCTTTGTTATGGAAGTGAGCCCTCACTTTCTGTCTTGCTCTTTCCTTCTCACCACGGGATGTGTTTTGCTTTGTTATGACATAGCAAGAAGGTGCTCGCCAGATGCCAGTGCTGTGCTCTTGAACTTCCCAGCCTCTGGAACCATGAGCCAAATACATTTATACACATATACACAAAGAGAGAAGAACAAACAGATATTATACAATATGGATAAATTAATTGGGGTTCTATCCAGGTGATAATGTTACAGCTGATTTATATTCTTATTTTTGTGTATTTTATTATCTATATTTTCTGCAGTAAAAATTATTATTTATAACAATATTATTTAAAAATGTTGTAGAGATCACTCAGTTCATTTACTTCAACTTGTTAAATTTGGAATATGGATCTTTTACAGAGAAACTTCAATTTGTCACTTACTTTAAGATACAGTGTTGATTTGTAGATCTTTTTCTTGTTGAGTAATCTTTTTCCAAAATTATAGGCAACTGGTCACTGATGGTCAGGCAGAAACCCAAACAAATAACTTTTGCTGAAGGATATTCTCAGCTAAGCACTTAAAATTATTCAGAATATTATAAGAACATACCGTCTACTATTCCAAATGTAGTCTTATATTTTGATAATGTGCCAATTTATTATTTAAATGCTTATTGCATTTTTATGTGATGAGCATAGTATCTACTTGTTAAAACATTACATAGTCAAAGGACAGTAGCAATTATAACTACTTTGTAGGAGCAACTGAAAACAATGATTATGTTTTTCCCATGAAAAAGCAGAATGGAAAATTCCATGTACCTCTCATTATAGCTTTATAAAAAAGAAAACATAAGAAGATTCTCTTTATTCTGATTACATCTGTCATATAATTTTTATGCAATGCAAGTTAGAGGCTAGGGACCATGGTTTTCTCAAGAAGGCCAATAAAAAACAATAAAATGCATAAAATAAATGCTATGGCTGCCTTAAAATATCTAATATTAATATTTCCTAAGTGTTATGAGTTGAATTGTGTCTCCCCCAAATTCATATGTTGAAGTCTTAGCCCCCAGTGTGACTATAATTAGAAATAGGGCCTATATGGAGGTAATTAAGGTTAAATTAGTTCAGAAGGGAAGGGCTCTTATTAGATAGGATTAGTGTCCTTATAGGAAGAGACCTCAGAGAGCCCTCACTCACTTTCTTTCCCTAACACGTACAAAGAATAGATTAGGCAATCCTCTCACCTCGGCCTCCCAAAGTGCTGGGATTATAGGCATGAGCCACCTGAGACCACGGGTTCGAGACTAGCCTGGGCAACTTGGTGCGACCTCATCTCTACAATAAATTAAGAAAAATTAGCTGGGTGTGATGGCGCATGCCTGTGGTTCCAGTCACTTGGATGAGTGAGGCAGAAGGATTGCCTGAACCCAGCAGGTCGAGGCTGTAGTGGCCATTAGTATATCAGTATGCCACTGCCCTCCAGCCTGGGTGACAGAGTGTGACTCCAACTCAAAAAAAAAAAACAAAAAAAGCATCTAGTCTGGGTGCAGTAGCTCAGCCTATAATTCCAGCACTTTGGGAGGCTGAAGTGAGAGGATTGTCTGAGTCCATGGGTTCGAGATCAGCCTGGGCAACTTGGTGAGACCTCATTTCTACAGTAAATCAAAAAATTAGATGGGCATGGTAGTGGATGCCTGTAGTTCCTGCTACCTGGAAGGCTGAGGTGGAAGGATCAGCTGAGCCCAGCAGGTTGAGGCTGTGGTAGCCAGGAGCGTGCCACTGCACTTCAGCCTGGGCGACAAAATGAGACTCCAACTCAAAAAAAAAAAAAAAAAAAAAAAGAATAGATTATATGAGGATGGCAAGGGGGCTGCCATCTGCAGGCCAAGAAAAGAGGTCTCAGAATGAAACCTATCTTGGCACCATGATCTTGAACTATCAGCCTACAGAACTATAAGAAATAAATGTTTGTTGTTTAAGCCACCTGGTCCATGATATTTTGTTATGGCATCCTGAGCTGACCAAAACATTTTGATATATTGGGTGCCTAAATGTCTATATCAGTCTTATGGGGGCAGCTACTATTATGATTCCAGTGTTGTAAACTGAGACTTGTAGAACTAGCTCGTTCAGTGTCACACAACTTATCACTAGAAGAACTAAGAATCAAATTAAAGTCTTCTGAATCTAAAACTTATGCTGTTAATCATTATTCTCAGAGATTATTTGAATTTTTAAAATAATTGTGTTATACTTTAATAACTGAACTGCCTAAATAATTATATAAAATCTTGATTTTCCCATCACCTAAAATAGTACATTACTCTTTGGGTTTAAGAGTGGGGAAAGAGAGAAAGAGAGAGATATCACTGTAAGCAGAAACAGAAAGAAATAAAAACAGATTTAAGCAAATTACCATGGCTTTACTTTAACCGTTTAAACATCAGTAATCATATTTCAGTAAGTTTTCTTGATTTTGTATGGCAGGGTGCAGAAAGGTCAGCTACTCCCCTTTAAAAATGGCAGTGACCAGGAATAATCATGGTCTGGGGTATTTAAAAAGAATATTTGAGAAACGTTGTGCTTTAGAGAAGATTGTGTTCATGATTCTTCTATTGTCAGGCCATCAAAAAAGAAATAAATCTCAGCCCATCAAAATGGTGCAGCCACAACTTCTTTGGATGAAGGGGGTATGTTCTCAAAGAAGGTGAGATAATTTTTTTTTTTTTTTTTTGAGTCAGGGTCTCACTCTGTTGCCCAAGCTGGAGTGCAGTGTTATGATCACGGCTCACTGAAGCCTCAAACTCCTAGGCTCAAATGATCCTCCCACCTCAGCCTCCCAAGTAGCTGGGACTACAGGTGTGTGCCACCATGCCTGGCTTATATATATGTATATATAATATATATATTACACACACACACACACACACACATATTTGTAGAGACAAGGTCTCATTATGTTGCCCATACTGGTCTTGAACTTGAACTTCCAGGTTCAAGTAGTCCTCCTTCCTCAGTCTCCCAAAGTGCTGGAATTACAGGCATGAGCCCTTGCACCTAACTGAGAGAACTCATTATTATTATTATTATTATTATTATTTTTTTTTGAGTTGGCGTCTCACTCCATCGCCCAGACTGGAGTGCAGTGGCCGCTTCCGGCCACCCCAGCCTCGACTTGCTGGGCTCCGGCGATCTTTCCACCTCAGCCTTCCAAGTAGCTGGAACTACAGGCACGCGCTACCACGCCCGGCTGATTTTTTTTTAATTTATTGTAGAGATGAGGTTTCGCCTGCCCAGGCGGGTCTCGAACCCGCGGGCTCAGGCAATCCACTCACCTCAGCCTCCCAAGGCGAGGGATTACAGGCTGAGCCACCGAGCCCAGCTGAGAACTCATTATTTTAAAGATAAAATATGATTTGAAAGACTTATGAGAAAAGTTGTTTGCCAGAAACACAGCAAACACCACGAGGAAGCCTTGTGGTTTATATGCACTCTTTGCTTCTATATTTTTGTGTTGGATTAGTCTTTGCTATTTGGGGATCTTATCTTCATTATTAAAGCTATGGTGTTTAATGATTGTCATTATTAAGGCGGTGAGAAAAAAGCATCTAATGAGAGAAAAATGGTGGAGAAGAAAGGCTATAAATGTAAAGAGATGAGTTAAATAAGCATGGAGGAGTTCAGACTTGGAGCCGAAGATGCAAAGAGGGTTGAGTGAATAATGTGAATATTATGTGAATAATGCGATAGACATTTAATAACAGCTTGCAGACAAGGCTCAGCAGGGTCTTGTCAAAAGTAACTCCTCCAAATACTGGGATAGTGTCAAGGTCGAGAGCATCTTTGCAGTGCTTAATTTTAGAAATTTTGAAATATTTCTTAATTACAGAGAAACTTACGACCAAGAGGTGTGTGTCTACTACCCCTCTGCCCTATCAAATCCCACCATGTTACCATATTTGCATCAGATGGTTTAAAATGAGGACAAATTACAAATGCACTTACCTTTCTTTAATACCTTCCTCTCCTGTTCTCCTCCCTCCCTCCTTTCCCAGAGTTGGGATTGGTGTTTATCATTCCCATGATAATATCATTTTATTACTTAAGAATGTACCTGTAAAATATTTGCAGAGAGTTGAATGGTATCCCTTCAGAAGACAAGTCCACATTCTAAACACTGAAACCTGTAAATGTGGCCTTATTTGGAAAAAGGGTCTTTGTGGATACAGGGAAGACGGGATCCTACGCTATCCAGTAGGTACTAAATCTGATGGCAAGTATTCTTATTAGAGACAGAAGAGAAGAAGACTGTGTGAAGATGAGGGCAGAGATTGAAGTGATGCAGCCACAAGCTCAAGGAACTCCTGGGGCCACCAGAAGCTGGACAAGGCCAGCAAGATCCTCCCTTATAATCTTTGAAGGAGTGTAGCCCTGCCGATACCTTTCTTTTCAGACTTCTGGCCCCCAAAGCTCCAAGAGAATAAATTTCTCTTGTTGTAAGCTACCAAGTTTGGGCTAATTTGTTATGGAAGCTCTAGGAAACAAATATAGTATTTTTGGTTTTTTTTGAGTTGGGGTCTTACTCTGTAGTCCAGGTGACAGAGTACAGTGGTGCAACCATGGCTTACCGCAGCTGACCTTGTGGGCTCAGGTGATCCTTTTGCCTCAGCCTCCAAGTAGCTGGAACTAGAGGCATGTGTCACCACGTCTGGGTAATTGTTTGCCCAAACCCCGCTAATTTTTGGTTTATTGTAGAGACGAGGTCTCGCCAAGTTGCCCGGGCTGGTCTCAAACCCCTGGGCTTAGGGCAATCCTCTCGCCTCTGCCTCCCAAAGTGCTGGGTTTACAGACGTGAGCCACCACGCCTGGTAGTGGGCAATTGTAACCTAGATACTGATTCTTAGCTCAAATTACGGAGTTCAGAGTGGAGTGCATTGAGAAATAGGGCAGAGAAAGCATTTGTTATGCTTGGACTCAGCATGACTAGTTCTGAAAAAGAAGCTAGCCTACTTTACCGGAGGGCCCATGTTTATAAATACTTTCCCTTTCGCCTTCAGGACAGAATAGCAGATTTAATTCTGTTTGCTAATTAGTCAGTTAGGCTTTTTATTGCCCTCTTATAAAGAGTCTTTTTTAAAAAGTCAATAAAAAATCGTGATACTTTAGAAACTTTGATTTTTTGACTCTCACTCTGTCGCCCAGGCAGCAGGACAGTGGCAGGCTCATGGCCACTGCAGCCTCGACCTGCTGGGTTCAGGCGATCCTTCCGCCTCAGCCTTCCAAGTAGCTGGAACTATAGGCATGCGCGACCACCCCTGGCTAATTTTTTGATTTATGATAGAGATGAGGTCTTGACAAATTGTCCAGGCGGGTCTCAAACCCAAAAGTGCTGGGATTGCATTGGCGTGAGCCACCACACCCGGCTAGAAACTCCCCCGCACATCAACAAGCATCCATGGATGAGACTAATTCAGGGGCCCTCATTATAAAATGCACCTCTTAAAGAGTAGAGTTGGCTGGGCGCAGTGGCTTATGCCTGTCATCCCAGCACTTTGGGAGGCCGAGGCGAGAGGATTGCCTGAGCCCCAGGTTCGAGACCAGCCTGGGCAACTTGGCGATGAGAGAGCAGATAGTCAGCAGCTGGTTAGGCAGACAGAGGAGGATACCAAGAAGACTTAACCCCTGCAGGAACGCCCCTGTGCCCCCCCCCCCCCATTATATTATTGTGGGCTGGAAGTGTGACTGGTGTGGTTA
>CAUYQG010175334.1:0-20415 GCA_963574415.1 Tarsius wallacei | reverse complement strand
GAGGTGAGTGGATTGCCTGAGCCCGCGGGTTCGAGACCCGCCTGGGCAAGCGAGACCTCATCTCTACAATAAATCAAAAAATTAGCCGGGCGTGGTAGCGCGCGCCTGTAGTTCCAGCTCCTTGGAAGGCTGAGGCGGAAGGATTGCCGGAGCCCAGAAGGTCGAGGCTGCAATGGCCGGGAGCGGCCACTGCACTCCAGTTTGGGCGACAGAGTGAGACTTCAACTCAAAAAATAAAAAAAATAAAAAAAAATAAAGATGTGGGATACAATTCAGGGTTAGGTATACAAATGTTCAATATCACAATCTTTAAAGTCACAGGAATCTTAACTCCCTTTGAGACACAGAGTAGCAAGTGCTCTGGATTAGGAGAATGAGTTTCTATCCTGAACACCACAAGCTAGCTACATGAACTCAGTAAGCCACAAACTCACTTAGTCTGTTTTCATATTAATAAATGGCAGGAATCAGAGAGAAAGATCTTGTAAGTTCCTTCTAGGTCTGGAATTCTGTATACCCAGGAGATTCCTGTCCATATCTGTTCTTATTAACATCTGAAAATTCCTACAGGTGGGTCTTTATGATCAAGGGGACCAAAACACTTCATGAGCAGACACAAGAGGGAAAATTCAGTAAGTGGAATCCTAAGGCCAAAATAAACAGAGCATAGAAAATCAAAGTACATTTGAAAAGATAAGTTTTCAATTTATATTTGAATTCTCTCAGAATTTTTCTCTCAATGAATTTACCTGGTGTAATACAGTTGGAATCAAATCTGGCCTCTGTAGGAAGAGTTTCTCCCTTTTCTATTGCCTTTTTTATCTTGTCTTCTGCCTCCTTTGCTGACCTTAAAGGTTAAGGAAAAATTATCTCAAACTTTCTAGAAAAAAAGTAAAGATCTTAACACAAACTGTTATTTAGATGCTTATATAACTAAAATACTAATTCATCACTTTTAAGACTCAAAACATAAAAGTTTTGAAATAATTATGATTGACACAGGTAAGCCCCAGAATTGTTTGCTTTTGTTTATTTACATTTTTCAGATAAGAACAGTAAACAGTAAAAAACTCATAGAGAATATTATAAACACTTATAAAGTAATTCTTGTCACAAACATATGGCAAATTCATTCTAGAAACAAGATCAAAAGTATAGCTTTAAATGTTCATTATACTACATCTAGTAACACTATCATTTGATGATCTTAAACAAATCATTTAATGAGCCTAAGAATATTATATAAATATACAATTAAAAATTGTAATGTTTATCTTTGTGTTTCCTCTTAAAATATATATATATATTTTTGTTGGAGTCTCACTCTGTCGCCCAGGCTGGAGTGCAGAGGCATGATCAGGGCCACCGCAGTCTCGGCCTGCTGGGCTCAGGTGATCCTTCTGCTTCAACCTTCCAAGTAGCTGGAACTACAGGCATACGCCACCACGCCCAGCTAATTTTTTGATTTATTGTAGAGATGAAGTCTCACCAAGTTGCCCAGGCTGGTCTCGAACCCATGGGCTCAGGCTATCCTCTTACCTCAACCTCCCAAAGTGCTGGGATTATAGGCATGAGCCACCATGCCCAGCCTAAAAATATTTAAAATGAAAGCTTAATAACATTAATGACATTGGTTGTCAAATCTTCATATTTTTGAGGGAAAATAATTTACTAGAAAGAACATGAACTCAGGAATCAGACAAGTCTAGATTTGAATACAGGTGTCCCACTTTCTGTCTGGCTTCTCCTGTAACCCCTTTGCAATGTAAACCACATGACATACAAGTTATGAAGCTCTATTAATTCTACCTATTGTACCCTATAGAATTCTGACTTCTATGATGAACAAGCTCTTCTTCATATTAAACCTCTCTCTCTTTCCATTCTCTTTTTTTCCCATTGAAGACAGCTGTGATCTACTAACCTCTGTAATATAACAAAAACTCTGAAGATATCAACTCATTTGTAATCTCTGTAATGTTTTCTTTCCTTTTTTCTCCATTTGCTTCTTTGACTGAATGAATGACTATTAAATGTGACAAGGTCTTGGGATATAACCAAAGAGAAATGAATCCTGTTCTTTGCAGCTTTACTTTTTTTTTTTTTGAGTTGGAGTCTCACTCTGTCAACCAGACTGGAGTGTAGTGGCCACTCCCGGCCACCGCAGCCTCAACCTGCTGGGCTCCGGCGATCCTTCAGCCTCAGCCTTCCAAGTAGCTGGAACTACAGGCGTGTGCTACCACGCCCGACTAATTTTTTTTATTTATTGTAGAGATGAGGTCTCGCCAAGTTGCCCAGGCGGGTCTCCAACCCGCGGGCTCAGGCAATCCACTCACTTCAGCCTCCCAAAGGCGTGGGATTACAGGCTGAGCCACCAAGCCCGGCTGCAGCTTTACATTTTAGTGGGGAGACAGAAAATCAAGCAGCCATAATGTCTAATCAGGTTGTAATACAGAAAATGTTTGAGACAGGGACAATGTAAGACAATGGAAGTAATTTGGATGAAGACAATGGTAGTCTACAGCTGAGATAGTGGCATTAAAGATCAAAGTAGATAGATGTGACAAACTTAGGAAACTGGATAAAAAGGAGGACTTGGATGTGGAAAATGAATAAGTGGGAGAAGTCTAAAAAACTCTTGGACTTTTGGGTTAAGGAAGCTAGGAGGATGGTACTGTCATTCACTGAAATAGAAAACATGGAAGGAAGGTTGTTTTGAGGGGATGAATTCAGTTCTAAATATCTGAAACCTGAAGTATATCTGGAGTACCCATAAGGAGACATTCAGTAGGCATTTGGATATATAGGCGTTTAGGAGAGAGGGTTCATGAGAAAGTGATCAGTACAGACACAGTAATCAAGGCCACTGGATGAATCACTCAGGTCCTAGGACAGAACCTTAAGAAACATTAATGTTTAATTTTAAAAAAGCAGAGAAAGAGAAGAAGACAAGGAGCAAGAATGTGCAATCAAAGAGAGAATGTGGTTATGTGAAGGTCAAGGAAAAGGAGAAGTTCAAGAAAGAATGGTCAAGAAAGAATGTTTAAATGCTGTGTATAAATAAAGATAAAGAATCATTCTTTGGATTTAGCTATAATCTTGTAAGAAAATTTTACTGGTATGATGAAGATAAAAGATAGAAGACAGATTTAGAATTGAGTAAAATAGGAGGAATTAAAGCTTATGAACAGAGAGTATCACTGTAGAGAATGACAGCAAGCTAAGCGGGGGTATTTCTGGAAAAATGGAACACTCAGTGTCTGGAGAGTATTTAATAAATGCTTCTGGTAGGTATAATGGATTAGCCCTCAACCTTCATTCCACTCTCTTTCTAGTTTGCCTTCTGATATTAGAGAGGTTGGAAAGCTCTCAGGCTTCCATGAAGCTAGGTTTCTGGATATGACTTAGATTTTGTCACTTAGATGCCTCCATTAAGGGTTTGGAAGGTGGAAGTGTGGTGATTCCTTTATGACAGTTTAGGCACTGGGGCTCTAGAGTGTGTGTCTGTGTGTAATATCAGCAATGGTAGAGAAGATCCCAGTATTCAGTAGCTTTGTAGGTGCTGAGAAGCAAGGAATAAGATGTTTGTTTTTTTTTCAGCATAGATCTAGCAGATGCACTAGGGCTCTAGAACTAACAGATGCAGTTGTAGCTTCCTGATTGCTGGATTGTAACTAAAGTGATGCACTGTTAGAGCACTGGGTGGTAGTTTCTCAATCCCTGGATCACAGCTAAAGGAATAAGTTCCTGGAGCCACCCATTCTGGTAGGGGCCTTTGAACTCCTCACCTATCTGAATATGGTAAAAGTAGTGTCACTGGTGGGCTAGTTCTGTCATGTTGTTTTGGAAGCCATTCCTGAAGGCTCGCCTAGATTCCCACCTTTTTACTTTTGCAGTTATTTTTTATAAGCACCTAATTCCCTGTACTAACCCCTTTCTGCTTAAAAGAGCTAGTACACTTTCTCTTACCTGTAACCTAACACTGACTGATACAGTGGGTTTATAAAATCCTCCCTTAACCTAGATTTTCTAGGCTAGTGGCTCCCAAAAACTAGTTTAACAAATACCAAGGGAGACTGGTATTTGTTAAAACAGTTTCCAGAAGTTTCTCAACTACCAGAGACTCAGATTAAGTAAGTCTTGGATGGTACTTGAGAATCCAGATTTTAGTAAAAGATGGTCCTTGCCTTCAAGGATTTCACAGTCTTTCCAGTATCTTTTTTTTGTACTCAAATCAGTTCTTTTTGCCATCCTCTTCCTCTCACTGGTGGCCTTCTCCAGGGTACTCTCCCACCTTCCTTAATGACATCCACATTTGGTGCACAGGTGCAATTTCTATTCCTTTATCTGCCACTATGATTAAAGGATCATTACACTAATGACCCCTCAAACACTATGGACTCAGGGTTTCTCGCCTTCAATTCTAACAACGTTCTCAACTTTGCTTCTGTTACCCATAAACAGGGACTCAGCCTGATCTCATCATTACTTAAAAATGTTCCACATGTCCAGGATTTTGACTTTAAAATCCTGTATGTACAACCTCTTCTCATCCTTTTACTTTTTCTGCTACTTACTCACCCTGTGGTACTGACAATACTCTGCATTTCCTAACTCAGTTCTCTTCCCACAGTTCATCAATCACCTTCTATCTCACTTGCCTTTCTGCCCTATCTGGACGCAAACTCAGTCAAAATCAGCCAGTTAGTCCAGGGCCTGGGCATTCAAAAAATATTTGTTGAATTAAATTAAATGTCAATAATGTTCTCACTAGAATACTCTTTCAGTTGACTCTGCAGTTACCCAGGGAGACCACTATAGGAACTATGCTCTACTACAGTACTACTATTTCCAAATTATCAGTAAGAACTTTAAAAACGTTACAACAGAGAACAAAAGAGTGACTTTATATGATATCTAACATAAGCTTTGAAAAATGACATCTCACTTGAATTACCAACTTGCTACTTGACAAAATATGACATTATATTCAATAAAGAGTGGCAAATACATCTTGAAATAACCTGATTAGTTATTGATTATCATAATTACCAAGATTCATCTGTTACTGTCAGTACTTTTAAAGTCTTATTCTATTAATGCTTTTAACTCTGAATAGAAAGAGGGAGTTTGATAACAGGACAAAACTGCTAGCCTCCAATGATTCCAAAGGAAGTTTTCCTGCATGACATTAAGACAAAGCTGTTTTGCCTATAATGATTACTTGTAGGCCACATTAATAATACATAACCAGAATAAATATGTAACTCAAGTCACATTATAAGTTTCAGATACTCCCATTTCAGGGGAAACTTAAGCAGAAAATAAACATTAACAGAAGATTGTTGAGTCAATTATCTTTAAAATAATATATTTTATTAAGCTAACTAATATCGCATAAAACAGAAATGATTTACCTGAAACGCCTCCCACGCTGCTGGTTCATTTTTGCTCGAGGAGCCACACCATCCACAGCCATAAAGAATACCTTCCTAGGTTTAATAATGCGAAACAACACCTCCAAGTAGTGAAAAATATCAGTAAAGATTTTATCATCTGAAATTCTGAAGTGAACATCATCATCATTAGGATGGGAGCATTGATGTATAATTCCATTCATATCTAGATACAAGTTGTCAAATTCAGGAATCTAAAAAACAAAGACAAATGCTTGAAATCATTAGTTATAATCAACCATAGATAGTAATTAGGCAAAGTGATTATTCAATGATGAAGAGCAAGATATAGGTATTCTAGTTATATAAAAACTGAGTAAACAATCACAGTTGAGTAACAAAAGTAAAGAAAAAAACAGGAGGAAATGGTAATATGGAGACATATTATATGGCTATATAATGCACCAATGGTTTGATCAAATTTATTGCCAGGAAATTATCTAGTTATTCAAAATAAGATATCCCAGGAAAACACCAAGTAAAGTGCTTGGTTCGCCTGATACTCAAAATGTTAGTTTCTTTCCTTTTTACTATTTGGCATTAACTTCTCAAAGTTTCAATTTCCTGTGGGTAACATAATGCCCATTTAAATCAAAAGGCTGCTTGTTCATGGTTATTGAAAGGTTTCACATGATTTAAAGTCCTGTTGTATATTTAGTTTCACTGAAACATAGTCACCTATTGGTTATATTGATTTTTAAAAGCTTAGATTATGTCAAGAAATTTATAAAACCTGGAAAACTGATGTCTTGTTTGTGATATGTGAATTCAGTAATTTCTAAAGTTTGACTAACAAGCACCTGTTTTGATAAAAACACCATAATGGCTCTGGCTCTCATTTATTTTTCACTATTTAAATGCTTGTGAGCAAGTAAATGGAACACTGACAAGAAACTGAAATGGACACAACTAAATAGTTATGATATCTAGTATAATCAAGCAACTTTAGAATAGAGTCTGTCTTATATACTAAAGAAAATTACTTTGAATTTTCAAACATAGAAACCAAATGAGCTTTCCTTCTATAAATGTAACAAAAATCACTTCTGAAAGTAATTCAAGTCTTACAATGTGTACAGGTAACAATACATAGTCCTAGTATTGAGAAAATGGCATGCTTTTGGGTTTTGGGAGGGAAAACTTTAGGTCTTTGCTTCAACGAACACCATGAAAACATAATATATTGTATTATACTAAACAACACATAAATTTTTAAATGTTCTTACAGAATAACAGGCAGGTTCAACTAAAATCACAACTGTAATCATGAGATTTTTTTTTTTTTGAGTCAGAGTCTCACTCTGTCAACCAGGCTCCCAATAGTCTGGGAGTGCCCACTGCCACTCCAGCATCAACCTGGTAGGCTCCAGCAATCCTTCCACCTCAGTCTTCCAAGTAGCTGGAACTACAGGCGCGCACTACCACGCCTGGCTAATTTTTAAAAATATATATATTGTAGAAACGAGGTCTCACCAAGTTGCCCAGGCTGGTCTCGATCCCCTGGGCTCAGGCAATCCTCTTGTCTTGGCCTCCCAAAGTGCTGGGATTACAGGCTTGAGCCACCAGATCTGGCCAATCATGAGATTTAAAAACTGCATTTAAGATTTATTGTTTTTTAAAAACTGCATTTAAGATTTATTGTTTTTAAAAAATCTGAAAACCTCCCAATATTTCAATGTGATTTTTTTGTGTGAAGGAGTATTTTATAAAATAATTCCAAAGTTTCCCTAAGAGAATAAATTTGCGATCATAGCCAGGAAAAATGTTAAAAAGAAGAGTACAGAAGGATAATTTGCTTTAGATGAATTAAAAGTTATAAAATAGACAGTTTGATTGAACCAATTTGGAACAGTCCAAGTATATATAAAAATTTAGTCCATAAGAAGCATTTCAGAGAGACAGGGTATCTACTTAACTATCTGGAGACAAAACAAAATTTCATCTTTCTAATAAAATAAATTATAGAAGGATTATAAATTTTACTGTGAGGGTAGGAAAAGCCAGAAATCATACAGCAAACAAATGGTGGAGTTGGCTATCTAAAAATGCATTGTTTTAAATCTACAGTGTTAAAAAAAAGTACCATAAACAAATTCAATTAAAAATGACATAGTGTAGGGAAATGTTTGCAAATTAAGACAGAGTCAACATCCCTGATATACGAAAAAATTCTCAAATATAAGAAAAAGAGCAAAATGCTAAAGTAATCATAGAAAATGCAAAGCAATTCAAAGTCTAATAAGCATACAAAAAAAGTCTGCCAAACCAAAATTTCAAATTAAAATGATACATCATTTTCCCTATGTCTTAGTAAGGACTAAAGAGACTGTTGTCACTCAATACTGAAAAGGTTTTGGGAAAATGCCTACTTCATATATTATTAAAAGCAACAGCTGGCATTTATTATGTACTTATTAGGTACCAAACATCAGGCTAAATATTTACATTCACTCTATCACTTAAATATAACAGCCTTAAAAGATAAATATTTAGCATTCCCATCTTAGAGAAGAGGAAAGTCACAGAGTTAGAAAAGAGAAATGAGATTTGTACCCAATAGTCTGGGAGAGGAAAATAAACTGGTTTAACTAATCTGAAAGTATACATTATCTGAAACGTATATTTTTGACACAGGGTTTCTACTATTGGAAATTCATCCTGAAAAATAATCAGAAATGATTAACTTATAAAGATGTAAGTACAAAAATATTCATGGCAGTATTGTTCAGAAAAAATAAAAACAGAAAATTGACAACAGCATAGTCATACAATGGAATACAACAGAGCAGTTACAAATTATTACACAGATTCATATTTGGCATGAAATAATGTGCATAATATATATAGTAAAATGATGAAAGTAGGGTATAAAACAGCAGGGTTTTTTGGGGTTTTTTTTTGAGTTGGGGTCTCTTTCTGTCGCCCAGGTTGGAGTACAGTAGTACACTCACAGCTCACTGCAGCCTCTTATCTCGTGGGTTCGGGCACTCTTTCTGCATCAGCCTCACGAGTAGCTGGGACTACAGGCATGTGCCACCATGCTTGGCTAATTTTTAAAAAAATTTTTTTGTAGAGAAGAGACCTCACTATGTTGCCCAGACTATTCTTGAACTCCTGGGCTCAAGCAATCCTTCTGCCTCAGCCTCCCAAAGAGCTGGGATTATGGTGTGAGCCACCATGCCCAGCCAGCAGGTATATTATTATCCTATTTATAGAAAATATTTATTTACATATATACCTGCACAGAAAAATGTGGGCATATATAAAAAGAAGACATTACTAGAGGTTAACCCTGGATTATGAAAGCCTCTTACTTTCCTCTAGATTATATAATAGTTTTTACATCTTTCTGTATTAATCTGAGTTTTTAAAATAATAAGCACATATTAATTCATAACTTTAAAATCCACTATGATTTTCCCTTTAGAAAAATTATTTTGAGTTTCAGATTAGTGAGAAAGACACAGAATGATTTAAGTAATCATTGGCTAGTGTGTTGTATAGAGTAAGAAACTGCAGAATTTTGCCCCATACAAAGAGATTACTGATAATGTAGTTTCTTCTCCCAGAGTTATCACATCTACAAGTTAGAAATTTCAATGTAATTTTATACTTTCCTCCTCCTCCAATTCCTCATCTAATTAGTTTCTGAGGTATATTATATTTTAATTTAACATCCAAAACATTTCTAAAATCTTATCCATTCCCATTGTTTTAGGTAGTCTCATTTTTTTCTCCATCCCCAGATCTCTTGCATTGGTTCATGTCCTCAGTTTTCTAACTGGACTGCTTGCTTCCAGTTTTCTCCCTCACCACAGTTGAGCCAATTTTCTAAAACCATTTTTCAAAATCTGTTCATGTAGTTTCCTTACTTAAACCTGTAGGATACTACAGGTCCTTGATAAAAGATCCTGAATAGGCCAGGCTCTGTGGCTCAGCCTGTAATCCCACGCTTTGGGAGGCTGAGGTGAATGGATTGCCTGAGCCTGCGGGTTTGAGACCTGCCCGGGCAACTTGGTGAGACCTCATCTCTACAATAAATTAAAAAATTAGCTGGGCATGGTGGTGCGTGCCTGTAGTTCCGGCTACATAAAAGGCTGAGGCGGAAGGATCGCCGGAGCCCAGCAGGTAGAGGCTGTGGTGGCCGGGAGCGTGCCACTGCACTCCAGTTTGGGTGACAGAGTGAGGCTCCAACTCAAAAAAAAAAAAAAAGATCCTGAATAATTTGGCTATTTTTTCCCCACTAATCCCATGTTCTTTTCTGTTTCTACATATATTTTATAAGCTCACTATATCACTATAGTAAATTACTTGGAAAGCTCTCAAATTGCTGGACTGTTTGAAACCTCAGTGACTTCACAGATGTTGTTCCTACTTCCGGATATGCTTTTCTCTCCTTCCTGCTCCTCCTTCCACCAGACTTCTAGATTTTGACTCCTCCTGCTTCAAGATTCCACTTAAGCACCTTTCCCTTCCTTACTCACCTATGAGGAGATGACACTCTCTTCTTTATGCAACATATCTTGCACTTACACACACCTCTTCTACTTCACCTAACAAAGCAATTAAACATTCTCTAGATGTTAGCTTTCACTATTTTACTATTTGTTTTTCAAATCTGGCTTCAGATTCAACAGAAAGCATGGCACACTATTAGGTGCTAAATACATTTTTGCTGAATGCTTAAGTGTATGTGACTGCCCTCCCCTACTAAACTTTGAGATCCTCAGAGCAAGGTCTCTGATTTGGTCACCTTTAGAAGTTTCAGCACACTGCCTGATACAAAGTAGCAAACAAAAACATTTAATGAATAGATTAATAAACAAATAAAGCTTTCCCTTCACTGAATGTGCTAGCACATGTAGCCTGTGCCAATCACTTTGAATATGTATTTATACTACTTTCAACTGTGGTTAAGTGTTAATACTTTAGTATCTATTTTTCTCACCAGTTTCTTTTTGTTGGTCTAACTTTGTATCCTACTTAGGTTTGTTGCAAATGCCTCTTACATAAAGACAAACAATGCCTATTTGATTAAAAGAGCTGTTTATTCTTTTCCAGTTCTTTAATCCTATTAAATTTTAAACAATCCCAAGATTTTGTTGCTTCAATTCATTAAAAAAGTTTTACAACATGCAAATATACCATTTATATTTAAATACACAACATTCTGTAAACTATGTTTTACATGTTATATAATATGCTATTGCTAATAAATTAATTCAATCAATACATATTTATTGAATACCCATTATGTGCCACACACATCATGCTAAGGACTGGGAAGGAACAGTGATACAGTGAATATAGTAAAGAATAAGACAGATAAGCTCCCTATACAAGAGCAAACTCTTTACAAAGAAAATGCCAAGCTGGACTGGGTGGCTCAGCCTGTAATCCCGCGCTTTGGGAGGCCGAGGTGAGTGAACTGCCTGAGCCCGTGGGTTCGAGACCCGCCTGGGCAACTTGGCGAGACCTCATCTCTACAATAAATCAAAAATTAGCCCGGTGTGGTAGCGAGCGCCTGTAGTTCCAGCTCTTTGGAAGGCTGAGACGGAAGGATCGCCGGAGCCCAGCAGGTCGAGGCTGCGGTGGCCGGGAGTGGCCACTGCACTCCAGTCTGGGCGACAGAGTGAGACTCCAACTCAAAAAAAAATTAAAAAAAAAAAAAAAGAAAATGCCAATGTATGCTCCCTATAATGTGAAATCTTAGGTTTTCGTAACCAAAAAGCATTTTTTTTTTTTTGAGTTGGAGTCTCACTCTGTCGCCCAGGCCGGACTGCAGTGGCACACTCCCAGCCACCACAGCCTCGACCTGCTGGGCTCCGGCGATCCTTCCGCCTCCGCCTTCCGAGTAGCGGGAACTACAGGCTCGCGCTACCACGCCGGGCTCATTTTTGATTTATTGTGGAGACGAGGTCTTGCCAAGTTGCCTGCGCTGGTCCTGAACCCGTGGGCTCAGGCAACCCACTCATCTCGGCCTCCCAAAGTGCTGGGATTACTGCTGAGCCACCGAGTCCAGCCCCAAGAAGCATTTTTTAGCATAGTGCACAGAAGGTTCATTTTAAAAGTGGAGTCTTAGCACAACAGTGTGAATTCACTTGTTATGTATATTTTAACACAACTTTTTTTTAAAGTGCAGGCTCTAGATCATGCATTATCAATAGCAACAACATCATTCCCAAGGGGGCCAAAATGGTTGTGTGTGTTACACGGTAAAGCACTCATAGTACATCTTTTTATGCCTCCATTTTCTCAGCTGCTAGAATTTCTGTTTAAATAAGTGAATGCATGTAAAGCACTTAAAACAACATCTAGAACACAGAAAGCACTTAATAAATCTTAGTTATTTTAATGGCACTGTGCTGGATTGTAATCACTAAGGGAATTGCATATGTCCAAAGAGTTCATAACGTTAGTTGTATGACCTGTGTTTTATAAAGACAGATCAAAGGTAAGTGTTCACCTTCTCTCCTTTCTCCAAATTCTATGACAACAAAGTATTTTATACACATATATCCCTCCTCTCCCCTCAAAAAAGTCTGAAAATGGGAGGCATTAGACAAACACACATTTATAGAAGAGAGGAAATGGGTTTGTTACTGATGGCAAGAACAAGACAGTCGAAAACAACCCAGAATACTGCATCATAAACTGGAACTGATGTACCTTGTCACAAATCCTTATAAGCTGCAAGCTCCAAATTCTGAAGATACATAAAGAATGAATTGGTGCTAGAGTCAAAATGGTTATTATTTGAAAGAATGTCTCTGGGGCTGGACGTGGTGGCTCAAGCCTGTAATCCCAGCACTTGGTAGGCCGAGGTGAGAGGATTGCCTGAGCCTATGGGTTAGAGACCAGCTTGGCCAACTTGGCAAGACCTCATCTCTGCAATAAAAATTTAAAAAAAATTAGCCAGGTGTGGTAGGGTGCACCTGTAGTTCCGGCTATTTGGAAGGCTGAGGCAGAAGGATCGCCTGAGCCCAGCAGGTGGAAGCTGGGGTGACCATGAGTGTGCCCCTCCAGCCTAGGTGACGGAGTGACATGCCAACTCAAAAGAAAAAAAAAAAAAAGAATGTCTCTGGAATTGTCCTCCCTTCACTTCTCCAGTGATGGTGCTATGGACTCTACAACAAAACCAGCAACTAATTTCCAATGAAATGGAACAATCTGGTTACAAGCAAGTTTTAGATTTATAAAGCTATCCTCATTTGTCTTTTTTTTTTTCTCTTCAATTATTGGGAGGACATTGACAGGAAGAAACACATTGCTTCCAACTTGGGGACCCTCAAGTGAAATCACTAGTCCTCTTCTTTTTCTTTAAAGTTCAGTAACTTTACTAGAATACTTTGGTATTGGTCATCTGATTCAACATTGTCAGAAAAATGACATATCTTTTAATTTGCCATTTCAATTTTTATTTAATATGTGGGGTACAATTCAGGGTCAATTTTTTAACAAAATAATATTTTTCTTTAATTATAATCTTGGTATTTGTTCTGTTATGCTGCTTTCTTTTTCCTTTTTCAGGAACCCCTATTGTCTTCTTTGACTATCTTTCTTATTTGTTACCTTCTCTTGAATCCTTATCTTTTTTAACATTTCCTCTTCTTTCCACCTCTTATTTTCTTCCTCTAATGGCATAATTTGCTCTTACCTTGTTTCATATCTAAAATGACTTGTTCTTAATTTATGTGAAATTTTCTTTAGGTCTTATTTTTGAGTTTCCATAATTGAGATAAGTTGTCTTTTCACGTCATATGATTTTCTTTTTCTTTTTTTTTTTTTTTTTGAGTTGAAGTCTCACTCTGTCGCCCAGACTGGAGTGCAGTGGCCGCTCCTGGCCACTGCAGCCTTGACCCACTGGGGTCCGTCGATCCTTCCGCCTCAGCCTTCCAAGTAGCCGGAATTACAGGCATGTGCTACCATGCCTGGCCGATTTTTTGATTTATGGTAGAGATGAGGTCTTGCCAAGTTGCCCAGGCGGGTCTCGATCCCACGGGCTCAGGCAATCCACTCACCTCAGCCTCCCAAAGCACGGGATTATAGGCTGAGCCACCGAGCCCGGCTCATATCATTTTCTTAATGCCTTTGGCTCATTCTGAAATAGTCATAGTTTTGGTCTATTTTGCTTGCAAGTTTTTATTGTCTGTAGGAATATTATTTTGTTCCCTTTTCCCCTACAATAATTTAGTATGCAATTTAATCTCAATACTTTTCTGTATTTTCTGCATATTTTTATGTTAATCTAATTTTCTTGAACTTTTAGAATGGTTAAGGGTTCAGGAAAGTTTTAACTTCACAGAGCTCCCTTTTCAACTGCTTTGGAATAATGTTAAAAATATGGTGATTTGCTTGGCAGTTAGTTTTCTAAGATTCCTTGACTCTGTGAGTCTCACGTTTATCTGGACTAGCTCCTTCTCTTTTCTTGTCTTTATTGTCACTTTCATGATAACATTTTATTCCACTCCCAGCCGTTTCTTGTTAGGGTGAGCTCTGCCCTAGATTGGCACCTTGGGAAGTCAGTTTTGGGAATTCATAGGAGGTAGACTACTCCTGGAGAGAACGCCCCCCACTTTCAGCTATAGCCATCTACTTGGCCAGCATAGTCTTTTAGTGAACACCTGTTGGCCATTCTGGAATTCTCCTTTTCTCAGGTCCATCAAATGTTGCCCTAGTGCTTCCTTCCTCCTCTTTGACAGATGCCAACACTGATTAGGTCGAGAGGCTATTGGCAGTTTGTCTCACCTAGTTATGTTCTGAGGCTCATGCGGCTACTATGTCATGTGATTTATCATAATTGCTTTGTGGATTTTAAATTCTGATGTCTGGTTTCTCCTTCTGTTTTTATGTGAGGATTCAAAAAGAATGAAAAACTATGCTGCTGTCACCACCACCACTACCGTCTTCCTGAAACCCATTTCTTCTCTAAGTCCCTTGCCTCCTAGGACTAGCTTTTGAGCTACTGTGACTTACTTAGACATTGCCATTTTTAGGTTCTGCTTGAGAGAAAAGGTGGTAGCCCTTTGTCTCTCTTTAATTCAACATATTCGAAAGACATCACTTTGATAAATTAACTTTTCAAGTTTATTTATGGTGGAGTTTTAAAATAATTCTACTCTCAGCTTCTATCTGCAGCTAAGCTTTCACAAACCTTATCCTAGTGCCATGTCATAAAATTGCTTTAAAGAGATTATTTTTGTCTCCACTAACAAAATTTCTCAGAACAGAGGGAATCCAATATATTTTCACCAAGCAAAATTCTATGCCAAAGATAGAGAATATAAGCATTACTGAGCGTATTACCAAGTCATTCTGAATAACAATCACATTATTTTGCGCTTTACAGATAAAGTGACTAATGCATGGCAAGTACTCAAATATTTGACTGAAGGATCTAAGAAAGGCCAAAGTTAGTTGTCTCCACTTCTGCAATGTATTGGTTTCCTTTTTAACCCTCCTCTGTGGGAAAAAAAATGCTTTCCTCAATTTAACTCAACCTATGTTTCAAATAAATTAAAGATAAACTAGCGCCCTGGAATTTTTTGTAAGCTTTTTCTCTTCTAGCCAGTCTTGACTGGAATGCAGCAACAAAAAATCGTTTTCAGAAGTTCACCTTCATGCTTGTAAGTACCTTTTAAAAACATTAAACCACAATTGAATAGACAATAGGATAGTATTTACTGGATTACTTCCCCCCACTATTAATACCCTGCTACAACTATCACAACTATACACAATCAGCTATATGCATTTCAAGAGTGATTCTTTTTTTGCAAAACATAAAACATACAAGAAAGCAATCAAATTCATTAAATGTGACAAACACCAAATATCACCCGGAGTCTACTTTATCTAACAGACAACTGCTTTTCTCTTCTTGTCTCACAGTTCCAATATATAAAGTACGTTTTTGGAAATCTACACGTATCTGTTGCCCCGAGGTCATCAAATACCAAGTACTACTAGTAGTATCAGTGCTCCATCAATCTTTCCCTCTCTCGGTTATCATACACCAAATATAATTAGTAGTATCAATGCTCTATCAATATCCTTCCCTCTCTCTCTTACACTTACACACACACGCAGCGAAGCCTCCAAATAACGCTCTCCATCCCACCCCCGCCGGCCCAAATGTTTTTTGTTTGTTTTGACAATAGGGGATTGGTGCTGTCTTTGAGAAAACAGAAAATGAGCGCCCCAGAAAAGGCGGCATGAATAGGGACCATCAGCCACGTCCCGAAGTCGAGGTGTTGCGGAAGGGGGCGCGGAGGTGCTGCCTCAGACGGGGAAAGTCAACCAGGTGATCCCACTGCGGAGGCTGGTGTCATTGTTTGTACGTGGCTCTGTTGCACTGGGTGGGAGGGGGACCTACGAGGACATCCGCTCCAGCCTCGCAAGCTTCTCTAAGGAAAAGGCAACTTGCAGCTCCCGGGGAGGAAAGGGGAGCACTGCCGGAGAGCAGACAGAATGTCGGCGTCGCGGAAGGCCCTGCCCGGGGCAGGCGAGCTGTCACCCGCCGGGAACTCCGCGGCTCTGTTCGCAGAGACGCAGCCCGCGTCCGTGCCCTCATTTACAACAGCCGGGCGCCCCCCAGCCTCCTGGCCCCCTCCCCGGGCCGCCCAGCCGCCAGACGACGAGCAGGACGAGGAGGCTGGGACGCCCGGGTCCCGGGGCGGAGAGAGGGCCGCGCGCCCCGGGTTCTCGGCCGCCGCCTCTCGCTCACCCACCTGATGCTCTTTCACCACTTCGCTGAGGCAGGGATACCGCTCCGAGATCCATCGGTAAAACTTGGGGACTCCCATTGCGACCGTCAACACGAATCTCAGTCGGGGCCAAAGCGAAACCAAACGCCCCGCCGGGGCCTACGCCGCCGCCTCCGGCCGTCGCTCCGCGGATGACAACACACCGCCCGGCCGACCATAGAGAGCGGCCGCCGGGCCTAGAGCGGCCGCATCCGCGGCCTCCCGGGGTGGGACTTACGCCCGCCTCCTCCGCCACCGCCACCCGGCCCAGCGGTGCTCGCGGGGGGTTATGGGAGCCTGGAGCTTGGCATGAGTGCCGAGAAGCGTTTCTGCCACTGCAGGGCGAGGGAGCTGTGCTTTCCAACCGGATTTGGAGGCAGTGTGAAACCCACGCGACTGTTGCAAGGTTATGGACCATTGGATCTTTGTTCTGGCTCCTAGGACTGCTCATCTCTGTATTTTTCAACACAACTTTGGAAAGGTCTGGTGATTTGCTTGGCTTAGTTTGGTTTGCTTTGCGAGGGGGAAATACTTTCTCTGAGGAATTTTTAAAAAGTTTTTTGGCTCTCTTTTTTCTTTTTGGAGTCGGGGTCTCACTCTGTAGCCCAAAGTTAGGCTTACCGCAGTCTCATAATTTCTTGGGCTCAGGCGATCCTTGCACCTCAGCCTCCCAGGTAGCTGGGACCACAGGCGTACGCCACCACGCCTGGGGAATTTTTTAATTTAATTTTTTTTTTTTTTTTTGGCGAGACGAGGTCTTGCTATGTTGCTCAGGATGGTCTTGAACTCCTCCTGGGCTTAGGCAATCCTCCCGCCGCAGCCTCCCAAAGTGCTGGGATTACAGGCGCGAACCACCGTGCCCGGCCAAGTTTCTTTTAAAAACGTTCTTTTCCAAAATGTTTGCTGAAAACAATTTCCTAACAACCTTCTTCCCATAACTGTTAACATTAGGTCTTAAATAGGAAATCATGTTTATTTTTCGCCTTGATGCCTCTTGGCTTATGTGTTTCCCCACCACACTTTAAGCCCTGCAAAAAAGCAGAGTTCTGTCAAGTGGATTTGAGTGAAATTATCTTTGTCTTACAATTAGAAGTTGTCCATGTGTTTGAATTTAACCTTATTACTTTGTAATTGTTTTCATTTAATTCAAATCCTCTGCACGACTTCGGGAGGCCGAGGTGAGTGGATTGCCTGAGCCCGCGGGTTCGAGACCCACCCGGGTAACTTGGCGAGACCTCATCTCTACAATAAATAAAAAACTAGCCGGGCGTGGCAGCACGCTCCTGTAGTTCCAGCTACTTGGAAGGCTGAGGCGGAAGGATCGTGGAGCACAGCAGGTCGGGGCTGCGGTGGCCGGGAGCTGCCACTGCACTCCAGTCTGGGCGACTGAGTGAGACTCCAACTCAAAAAAAAAAAACAAAAAAAAAGTAAACGCATTTAAACATTTTTAGATTTTAAAATCTCATGGAGTCGGATCACACCTGTAATCTCAGCATTTGGGAGGTCAATGATACAATTTTTTCCAGTTTGGTGGGATCAGGGTTCTCAAGTTGCAGTTTCCGGAGCTGCACTGCCAGCCTGAGATCCACGTGGTGGCCAAGGACACAATGGTGTCCGGAGGGGAACAGTAGTACCCAGGGATGCCAACAGCCAGAGCCCCAAGGAGTGTTACAGCTCTCTCGGTTCCACGGGTCGGGTTGGCAAGCCGAGCCCCCTAGAAGTGTTTACTGCTCTGTCAGATGCTTGGACCAGTGAGCTGAACACCCTGCCACCTCCTACCCCCTGCCGCCTCCTACCCTCCCCCGCCCCCCCAGTGTCACAACTCCATTGGTTTGGCAGGCAGCAAGCGAGCTGCCAAGAAGTGTTGAAGCTCTCTCGGCTGGGCGGGCCCAGTTCCTCTAGAGCAGTGAGT
Organism: Tarsius wallacei; assembly: GCA_963574415.1. Lineage (NCBI taxonomy): Eukaryota > Metazoa > Chordata > Mammalia > Primates > Tarsiidae > Tarsius > Tarsius wallacei. The sequence continues at coordinate 2,302 of CAUYQG010175334.1, read as the reverse complement.
TCTTGGTTCTTGTCTCACACCTAGAATAAGGAGCGTGGACACCGGAGAGGGCGCAAAGAGGAACCTAGAAGGCAGGCAAGCTATCAGCGGCAAGAGGGGACCTGAAATTGGGTTTATATAGCCTTGAGAACGTGTTGATTGGTTGGCAGGGAAGGCTTGAAAAATGCACCAATCAGAAGCCTGTGAAAGGGACAGTACAGGGACCTAGGAATAGATGTTCTCTGGTCCCTGGGACTTGCAGCAGAAGTTTTTACTGGGAACCTGCCCTAATCTGCCTGCCTATGTGGTTTCTTCCTTTTCTCTTCTCTCACCAAGACAGGAAGATTGCTAACCCACCCCCCCAAAAAAAAACAAGAACAGCTGGGCATGGTGGTACCCGCCTGTATTCCTAACTACTACTGGGCATGGTGGTACCCACCTGTATTCCTTCTGAAGCAGAAGGATCGCCTGAATCCAAGAGATCAAGGCTGTGGTGAGCCTCAATCTTGACACTGCATCCCAGCCTGGGCGATAAAGTGAGACCTCATTCAAACAAACTGAATAATCGAGGAATTATAAGTACTTTTGCTTCGGTGACCACTGGATTCTGCATTCTGGTACTACTGCAGTATGGCGGCATCATACAATTTACAGTATGTGGATTTCAATTTCATATTCATGTTTCTCCCTATCACACTACCAAGCATACCAAAAAAGAGAGTTTTATTAAGTGAACTGAATGATTATGTTTATATCTCTCTCTTACTAGACTGTCAGTTCCTGAAGGGCAGGAGAGGTAGCAATGTGCACAAGACTAGCATAGTGCCTTGCCCACGGTATTTATTTGATACAATTTTGTTGTTCAAATGAATCCTTACAATAGCTAGTACATTTGAAAGGAAATCAATAAAAGTTGAAAAAGTAGTTAGGCTGTCTTGTTTCTTGGAAATACACAGAACACATTTTCCAGTTATACAGTATGTATTTAAAAGCATACATTATCTTAAATACAGTTAACAGTCGAAGAGAATACCAGTTGCTCTGAGAATATAAAGAAACTTATGTTGTACTTTAGAACTGAATAGATACAACCACAGATTAATACCAAAGGCATTAATTTTAGATTATTAAAATATTCTTTGAAATAATTTCACTTCACATATATGGGGTCCAACCAAGATACATTTGGCATAGTAAGTTTTCATCAGTAGCTTCTTGTATAAGGTAATGCACGTGTCCTTCAATAGATAATGGCAGCCCAGTCACTCTATTTCGGGTCTTGATTACACCTTGTAGTCGCTGCTCGATGTCAAGAACATGGGTCTTGGCCTAACAAGAAGAAAAAGAAGACCAACCTTTCTAGATGTTTTGATACTTATTAAATATTAATATCATCTTACTAATCATTGCCCCTTTTGTAAGAGTAAATACACAAAAAGAGAAAAAATGAAACAAGTACCATAACTTGAGATACTAATTTTGAGATTTGGAATGTTGACTCAACATCAACTGCTTGGACATGTTTCTAGACTATAAGAAATACCAAAGAATTCTTTCTGCATTACAATTCTAGAAAAACAGTAATTTAAAAACTTTGCTTTGAAACTGTTTAGAACTTTAACATTTGAATAAATACTGTAATAGACAATGCTCTACCACCTAATAGGTACATTATGTTAGTACATGGGAGTTCTAAATGAGCTACTTGGAAAGCATTCTAATATGCTTTCTTAAGGATGCAAAAGTAAGCTGGGCGTGGTGGTGTGCACCTGTAGTTCCAGCTACTTGGAAGGCTGAGGCGGAAGGATCGCCTGAGCCCAGCAGGTTCAGGCTGCAGTAGCCATGAGTGTGCCACTGCACTCCAGCCTTGGGGACAGAGTGAGACTCAAACTCAAAAATAAAATAAACTAAAATAAGTAAAAAATTAATTAGCCGGGCATGGTGGTGCATTGCTGTAGTTCCAGCTACTTGGAAAGCTGAGGTGGAAGGATCGCCTGAGCCCAGCGGAAGGAGGCTGCGGTGGCCATGAGTGTGCTACTGCATTCCGGCCTGGATGACAGGGTGAGACCCCGACTTAAAAAAAAAAGGCAAAAGTAAGAATAATATTATTAGAAAAATAATTCTCAATCTATTCTAACTTATTAAAAATATCTGCAGCCAGACTCGGTGGCTCAGCCTGTAATCCCGCGCCTTGGGAGGCTGAGGTGAGCGGATTGCCTGAGCCCGCGGGTTCGAGACCTGCCTGGGCAAGCAAGACCTCATCTCTACAATAAATCAAAAAATTAGCCGGGCATGGTAGCGCGCGCCTGTAGTTCCAGCTACT